>MU744336.1:13822-101742 GCA_026770625.1 Nicotiana glauca | reverse complement strand
TGTTGTCATTTCTGTTGTCCAGATTATTTCAGGGTTGTAATCTGGATATTGTCTTGTAAATCAAACCCTTCTATCTTTTGATTCTGCCCAGTTCCGTATCGTAATATCTCATGTTAAGTGTTGTCTGGTTTGTTCTAAGGGTTGTAACCCTAATTTAGTTTGTTTATCTGGTTGTTCAAACTATTTCATCGTCCAATGCAATATCCTATTTTCTTTTATGATTAGTCATTTTCTTTTACTTTTCCCTTTCTATAGTTCTTTTTCTGTCAACTCTAGTGACATGGCATGCGCACGTAATTTTTGCCTAATCTTAAAATTTAATCATGAAGAAATTGAAAGATGATCGGGGCATTTAAAGGAAATAAGAACAGTTTGAGATTATTTGGAACCCCAGTCATGTGAAACTGGGGCAAGTAAAAACAAAACCGTTAAAGGCTAGTTGGCCATGTTGACATGGGGGTCATTCATCATAATGAAAATGAGAGTGTTGCCAAACAGTGCTTTAATGATATGACGAATGTAAAACGTGTAGTTTGTACTTGGCATGTTTTGAAGATTGGAATGACGAAGGCATTTTATTCTGCTATCTAAACACTTTATCCTTCATTAACCCTTTGAGCCTTATTTGTTTTCTTTCATACCCCTCCTTCGGAATCAGTAACAAAGGTCAGAAAACACAAACGTGGAAGATAAAAAAAAAGAAGGAAAAGAAAACAACAAAAAAACAAAAAAAACAACAAAAGAGAAAAAAGAGATAAAAAAAGGAAAAATGAAAAGGAAAATTAGAACAACGAGAAATTAGGAACTATGTTTGACCTGATTCCTCAAAGAGGATACGTAGGCGCCTCATGGCTCGGTCATAGTGTAACAAAAAATAAAAAAATCCCCAAGCAAGAAACAGGGGCAAAGGTCGTGTTTGTTGTAAATAAATCTAGTTCCGAAGGTTGAAATTTTGAACCCAAAATTGATGCGTTTTTGAGCCTTTAATACCCTTCTTTCTAGCCTATCCAAAATCCCACATTACGGTCCAAAGAAAGACCTTCTGATCAGTCTTCAAAAGATGCCAAGTCAGATAAGTGAGAGAGTCTTACCTGTAAACATAACACTCTGATCCCCAGCAGAAAAGACTATGATCCCCTGCAGAAATGAAATAGAAAAAAAGAGTCTTATCGGTGACACCCCCAATCCCCAGCTGAAAAAAAATAAATAAAATGAGAGAGTCTTACCGGTGAAAACCTTCACAGTTACCATCAGGCGATGAAAGCTGAGAGAAAAACCAAAATGAGAGAGGCTTGATAGTGAAAACCTTAGGGCACTACAAGTCAAATAAGGGTGAGAATCAGATGGGGAATCACCAAACGAAGATTTTGAAAGACGATTGACGACGGAGGATAGGCCGTATGTGCATGTCATGACCATTAGAGTCGGTATCCGTGTTTGATAGGGTTTTATTTTATAGTTTCTATTGTTAGAGAGTCATCTTTTTCTTTGTCTTTTATTTTTGTTTCCTTTTTATCTTTTTCCTTTCATCAAAAAAAAAAATTCCCCAGTAGAGTCTGTTTGGTCTGAACAAGTTAGAAATGACTTTGAAATTTGCCATCAGCTTTCCAATTATGCAAGACTAGATCTGATTAGAACATCCAAGCGGCATAAGTCAGAACAAGCGCAGAGGCCAGTGTCCAGAAGGATATTCCCTAGCAAGAGGACATTGCCAAATGGGTTGGATTAGTGTCAAGTAGGATATCTCCAGCAAAAGGCAAAGGTTAATGACCTCAAGGCCAAGGCCAATGAGACTCAAAGGTCGGGGAAATGCCCGTTCCCTAGATATGCCACAAAAAAAGGGGGGAAGACCCGCAGAAAAGGTGTTCTCAGTAACACCGATGAACGAAGACAGTGGTTCATCATTAAAACATGCAAAATACTCAAGCGGAGTCCACTGTCATAGGAATGCGAGGGGTCAGGATACAAGTGGAAAACAGTGGTGAAAGGCTTTTGAATAAAGATATCGTCAAGGAGGGCGGGGAAGCAAGAAAGGGAAAAACTATCCCCAGAAGGAATATCATCCCCAGCAAGCCTTGATAATGAAACGCAGAGCAGGGAAAGAGGAGGAGAACCATCCCCAGCAGGAGCATCACAACCAACCACCGTGTTTTAAACTAACAAATTTCCTTTAATTTGAAGCAGGTAAAGGAAATGGCATTAACGGCGGAAAGGCATGCCACAAGGAAGATTATCAAACTGGGCCAGAAAATTTTCCTTTCATTTGGAAAATTTTCTGAAAGACAAGTATCCACTTGGGGAAGAAAAAAAGATAACACCAATTTCAAGGGAAGTGATCTTTGAACCAGTATTATCCCCAGCGGTGTTGAAAGAAAGAAAATAACAAATTTTAATGAAAGGAAGCTGTATCCCCAGCGGACAAAACAAAAGGACGAAACTGGTGTTCAAAAAGAGCAAAAGACAGTGTCATCTCCAGCAGCCTTCAGAAGAGTAAAGCACCAGTTTTAAAGAAATGAAAATCCCCCAGCAGTGTTATCCTCAACAGCGTTATCCCCAGCTGATAACATTTTTATCCCCAGCAGGTAAGTAAATAATCCCTAACAGTGTTATCCCCAGCAGTTTCGAGGGAAGACAACACGAGTTTTAAGGGAAACAGTTTTGCAAGAAGGTAATTCAGGAAGAAGGAAATGGTTTAGGAGGAAAAGGGAGACGCACTTCCTAGTTTAAAATCATTAAAATTTCATTCATAGGAGAGCACTTCCTAAGTTTATTTTTATGCATAGGAGAAGCACTTCCTAAATTAAGATTTCATTTATAGGAGACGCACTTCCTAGTTTAAAATCATTAAAGTTTCACCCATAGGAGACGCACTTCCTAAGTTTATTTTTACCCCTAGGAGACGCACTTCCTAAGTTTATTTTTACCCATAGGAGATGCACTTCCTAAGTTTATTTTTATGCATAGGAGACACACTTCCTAAATTAAGATTTCATTCATAGGGGATGCATTTCCTAGTTTAAAATCATTAATGTTTCACCCATAGGAGACGCACTTCCTAAGTTTATTTTTACCCCTAGGAGACGCACTTCCTAAGTTTATTTTTACCCATAGGAGACGCACTTCCTAAGTTTATTTTTATGCATAGGTGACGCACTTCCTAAATTAAAGTTTCACCCCTAGGAGACGCACTTCCTAAGTTTATTTTTACCCATAGGAGATGCACTTCCTAAGTTTAGTTTCATGCATAGGAGACGCACTTCCTAAATTAAGATTTCATTCATAGGAGACGCACTTCCTAGTTTAAAATCATTAAAGTTTCACCCATAAGAGACGCACTTCCTAAGTTTATTTTTATCCCTAGGAGACGCACTTCCTAAGTTTATTTTCACCCATAGGAGACGCACTTCCTAAGTTTATTTTCACCATAGGAGACGCACTTCCTAAATCAATAGTTCGTTCATAGGAGATGCACTTCCCAGTTTGAGCCATTGAAGTTTCACCCACAGGAGACGCACTTCCTAAATTTAAATTCACCCATAGGAGACGCACTTCCTAAATCAATAGTTCAGTCATAGGAGACGCACTTCCTGGTTGAGTCATTGAAGTTTCACCTGTAGGAGACACACTTCCTAAATTTAAATTCACCCGTAGGAGACGCACTTCCTAGTTTAGTTCATTCCAGTTCAACCATAGGAGACGCACTTCCTAAATCAATAGTTCAGTCATAGGAGACGCACTTCCTAGTCTTCTTTTTAGGTTATATTTTAGGAAACACACTTTCTGAATTGAGATTTCACCCCTAGAAGATGCACTTCCTAGTTTGAGTCATTTAAAGTTTGACCCTAGGAGACGCACTCCTAGTCTGGTTCATTGAAGTTTTACCTATAGGAGACACACTTCCTAAATCACGATCTTTCAAGTCATTCTTATAGGAGACGCACTTCCTAGTTTTCGTCACTGAAGTTTTCACCCCTAGGAGACGTACTTCCTAGTCTTGGTCATAAAAAAGTCACCCCTACGAGACGCACTTCCTAGACTTGGTTATTTAAATTCATCTTTAGGAGACGCACTTCCTAAGACTGGTTCATTCAAGTTTTATTTTAGCAGGCGTATCTGCTAGTCAAAATTCTTGGTTTTACTCATAGGAAACGCACATCCTAGTCTAGTTTTTAGTTTACTATCATCATTGCATCAGTAGTATAAGTGGTTCACAATTTTGCTAACGACTCACAAATCTTCCTAGTGCAAGCTAGGTAGGAAAGTTCGTTCGTTTTCTTTGTTTTGGTTGTAGGATCCCGCCCGGAGAGCGGAGGGTTACAACAAAAATCCCCAGCATTCAATCCAAGTTAGAAGTAGCAGAAGCTCGCCTCAAGAATGCGAGTCAACGGTCTGAGATGATCAAAAGAAGTTAGTCACAATAAAGAAAAATAAAGAAAAAAAATAGAAAATTTGATCTGCTCAAGACATGGCCAATGTCACAGGAACTGCATACCTGGTCCTGATCCAGAAAGCCGAAGAAGGATGAACTAGCACCTACAACTAGCAAGTATCAATGTTCAAATCCAAAGTCTGCATGAAGCACCATTCAAGACTCAAGATCAAGCTTTATAAGACTTATAGATAGGAATCCTTGTAACTAGTAGCTGATAGGCTTAGTTAGTCTTTTTCATTTTTGATGTAATAGCAGGACCGCGGACCGGAACCTCGACGGAATGGAACCTCGATCGGCTCATCACCTCGGTATGCTCCATTATCTCACTCACTTCCGAACAACACGTGGCCTGATTCCTTTATAGCCAAGGATATGTAGGCAGCTCAGATACCAGGGCTCGGTCACACTCTCTTCCTTTCCTTTAGTTTTAGACCCTCCAAATAAGGGTCGGGTCAAAATACATGTCTAGTCGTTCTTTGTTTGAAAGCTCTTTGTGTTTTCAGTCAAAGAGGGGCAGCTGTACACGTGTGATTTTTGACCCGCCCCAAGAATTTTCACATTTTTAGCGTATATATTTAATTTAGGTCTAATATAGCTATTTCAGCTAATTTTGACTCTTTTACTTTATTTTCGTCACAAAAATAAAAAAACACGAAAAGAAAGATATATATTTTAGTTTATGTATTTCTCATAAACTTAAAAAATTATACAAAAATAGTACCTTATTTTTTATCTTTATATAATTTCGAAAATACTAAAAATAGTTTCATTAATGTTTTGTAGTCATTTTAATCTTTAAAAAAAATACAAAAATTAGTACTTTATATTTTATCTTTATATAAAAACGAAAATTACAAAAAGAATAGTTTCATTAATGTTTTGTAGTTACTTTAAGCTTGAAAATACCCAAAATTAGTTTTGTTTTAATTGTCAGTCTTATTTTGATAGTTATTTTGCTTACGTGTGATTAATTAAATAAGATCGTATTTTTATTCTCGGTTGCGGGGAGATTTGGGTTCAAACAACCCATTTTAGGCCCAATTTTCGGACCTAGCCCAATACCCATACCCAAGCCCACTACCATAAAACCATAAACTAAACCTATCTATAAAACCCCTACTATACTTCAGCCGTTAGGGATGGATGAGGAGATCAAAATATACACATTACACACAAGACTATTCATCTCCTTCTTCCTAAAAACCACAGCAGAAAACCCTAGTTAAACCCTAAGCCCACTCAAGCAGCCGCCACCAGCACCACCCTCGTCTTCCATCGCCTGAACCAGTCCAGCACCAGTCGACCACAACCTGTCTTCCGACAGCCTTTAACCAGCGACGCCGCTGGCAGCAGACCCAAACGACCACCCAAACACATACAAATAGCCACAAACGACCCCTCCACCATCGTTGATCTTCTTATTCGTCTTCACACCAACGACCACGGCAGCATCGTCGACCAGCAGCTCCATCCGAACAGCAGCGAACAGCTGCTGCTGCTGCTTTACGTTCTCCTCCAGTCCAGCCCGCAACCACCAGTTTTTGCTCCGACGAGCAGCTGCTGCTGCATCTCCTTCGCGCTGCCACCGCTGCCGCTCAACAGTGAGAAAAATACAGCAGAAATGGTGATAGAAACGTGAGGGGTTTTCAGTTTAGTTTTGTTCGAGGTTCCGTCATGGTCGTGTCGTTCGTGTTCTAATTCGTGACTGTTGATTCATTTTGCTGCGACCAGGTATTTCTTCAATCGAATGATGGAAGCTTCGTTTTATTTGAACAAGAACAATGTAATCTGCTTATGCTTTGTTATATTTTGAAATTGTTTGAAGCTCATCATATTACATTGTTTTTTCTTGATCTTTAAGTACCAGTGTTATTTATGAAATGTCCATGATTTTTTTAAGATTAATGTATTAGTATTCTAAAATGTGAAGTACTTCTCAATGAATAAATATAATAGAAAATTTGTGTTGGGAATACTTGCTAAATAAATCATGTTTATATATTATCGTGATTATGGGTACGGTTTCCGTGACATAGTTATGATACCTAAAAATTCGGGAGTGCATTTCATGTAACTCGACTATAACGACTTTGGAATAATAGAACCCTTTAGAAGTCGAAGTGTGCCATTGGTTGAATTTTCCATGGCCCTCACAAAGTAGAAAATCATAGTTGCCTTAGGTTTGCCCTTTTAAACAATAAAATGAGACGAGCCTCGCCAAATAAAACGCACAAATTACGGGGCCCTCATTAAATTTATATATAAAAACACTTGGATTTCGAGATGTGCCGTTTAGCGAATTTCACGGCCTTCCCCAAAATAATAACGCGTTAGTCTCTTTAGGCGCGTATTAATAATTTCACTTTCTTAAACTCGGGTGTACTTTTATGTGACCCAAATCCAAATCTCAACGAAGTCGAAATGTGTCGATAACCACGGGTACATTGATGTGATGTGGTTTGAGATACGTTTTCACGACGTTGCAATTCTTATAAAAAATAATAATGTTAAAAGCGGTTAAAGGTTAAAATTTGCACATAAGTTAAAGCATGTTATAAATCAGATAATTAAGCCGAATATGACAGTTGAGCGACCGTGCTAGAATCACGGAACTCGGGAATGCCTAACACCTTCTCCCGGGTTAACAGAATTCCTTACTTAGATTTCTGGTTCGCGGACTGTTAAATAGAGTCAAACCTTTCCTCGATTCGGGATTCAACCGGTGACTGGGACACCATAAATCTCCCAAGTGGCGACTCTGAATCTCTTAATAAACGACTCCCGTTTTGATTGTCCTTTAATTGGAAAAACTCCCTTTACTACGCCCTTTGCGGGTGTGGTAGCACCAAAAGGAGGTATGTTAGCCGTCCCCGGTGCTACGGTGCTAGGAGTTTTCTGATAACTTTGTAGCTGAGCAATAGCAGCTGTTGTGCCTGCAACATTGCAAAAATAACATGAAGGCTAACCTCCTTTCACACATCCCTTTTTTACACCCGAGGGGTATATAAGGGAGTTTTTCCAAATAAAGCGACACTATTCGAAATGGGATTATTTTATTTTATTTAATCAGAGTCGCCACCTGAAATAGTTTATTTGGCATCCCAAGTCATTGGTTTATTTTAAATCCTAAATCGAGGAGAATTTTGACTTTATTTAAAAGTCTGTGACATCAGAAATTCTAGATAAGGAATTCTATTAACCTGGGAGAAGGTGTTAGGAATTCTCGAGTTCCGTGGTTCGAGCACAGTCGCTTAAACTATTAATACTTGGCTTATTATCTAATTTACTACATGTTTTAATCTATTGTGCATTTTTACAACTTTTAAAACCGCTTTTACCTTTTAGGAAAATTCAATGCTATTCAAAACACGTCTTAAACCACGCTACATGAAATGCACCCGTGGTTCGCGACACGTTTTATTTAACATTGTTGAGAATTGAAGCTGGGTCACATGAAATGTACACCCGAATTTTAGTAATTATAAATAACAACTACGTCACAGGAACCGTACCCGCAGCTACGATGAATTATTTAATTAATGCGCCTAAAGCAACTAAGAAGATTCAATTTTTTAATGCAACATTTGTGAGGGCCACGGATGATTTAATTTATTTATGGCACACTCAAACCCTTTTCTGTAATGGTTAACTCTTGATCTAATTTTGTGAGGGAAATGAATTATAGGTTTTGTTTGGCATGCCACGCCTCAACTTATTTTAACAAAGGGTTGCATTTCAATTAATTAAGACTAAGAATCTTAATTTTAAAGTTCAAACTAAGAAATCTATTAACTATGGATAAACCTAAGGTGAGAAACTATGTCACGACCCAAACCTTGCACTAGTCGTGATGGCACCTCTCGTGAAGACGAGGCCAGCCAACTAACCCAACTCGTCTCTTTCAAAAATGTAGTTAAACATGAATAAACAACTTAAATATGACTTAATAATATTAATTAATGAAAATACAATCCAACACAGCCCTAATCGGGGTGTCACAAGTCAAGAGCATCTATCAGAAAGTAAATCCACTACAAGGTCTATTATACACAAAATCGGAATAACAAACAAAGAGAGAGAAAAATGGTATTGCGAATGCTGGCAGTCACCTCTTTAACTCATATAACTCTGCCTCTAATCTGCCCAAACCCGCTACCGGGTGAATAGATACCTGCATCTGCACACGAGGTGCAGGGAATAAAGTGAGTACTCCAACTCAGTGAGTAATAAAGGTAAATAACAACTGAGCAGTAAGAAATCACGTAAAGTAACCAACATGTTGTATAGAAGTAGGGTACAATTCTTTGAGAAAACAGTGAGGCTGTGAAATCTTTGGAAATATCTTGGCTCAGTTTAAATCACTTTTGAAAATGATCTTTTCAACAGTTACCAAAACGATTTCAAATCAGTTAGTGCTAATAAGCACAGAAAAATTCCGTCTCTCGGGCTCAAATACCACAGTATAACAGGTAAAAAGGAAAATAATTATGCAAGATGAGCACATAAAAGTTCGCCCCTCGGGCAATATCTCAAAATAGTACCAGCCTCTCGGGCTCACTCTCAGCAACACTCTCATCCCCTCGGGCTCTCTCTCTCAGATCACTCTCAGAACAGTATCATATAGTAACCACTGCGGTGTACAACCCAATCCACATCTCGCTGCGGCGCTCACTGGGGGTGTGCAGACTCCGGGAGGGGCCCCTTATGGCCCAAGCGCATTATCAAGCCACCTCGTGGCATATAAGATAAGGCCTGAAAGCCTTCTCACACCACACTCGAGGCCTGAAAGCCTCCTCACAATACACTCGAGGCCTAAAACCCTCCTCACAATACACTCGAGGCCTGAAAGCCTCCTTACAATACACTCGAGACCTGAAAGCCTCCTCACATCACTCAATATATCCTCACATATGGCCCTCGGCCTCACTCAGTCCAAAAAACATCATAAGCTCCTTGGGCATCAATAAGATAGTAGTGCTCAACCCAAACAACAGTGGAAATATCATTTGAGTCTCAAAGTTCAATTAAAACGGTTGAATTTGTAAAACAGTATAATCAACATGACTGAGTTCAAGTAGTATGTCAAATAGTGAGGAAACAGTTATAAAATCCCCGAAGGGTTCAAATAATTGGCACGAAGCTCAACTATGGCAACCAACCCAAATCATGATAATATTAAATAAGTTTCAGTCAAATACACGGTAAAATCATCAATCGGGATGGACTAAGTCACAATCCCCAACGGTGCTCTACCCCACACTCGCTATCCGGCATGCAAGTCACCTCAATATAGCACTACGGTGTGCAAATACGGGGTTTCAGACCCTCAGGATATCATTTACAATCATTAATCACCTCAAACCGGTGAAATCTCTAGCTCGCGATGCCTTTGCATCTCAAATTGGCCTCCACGCGCGTCGAATCTATCCAAAATCAGGGCGAATACATCACAATATGCTAAGGCAACAAGACCCAAACGAAAACAATCGAAAATATCAAAAATCCAAAAATTAGCAAAACCCGAGCCCTAGGCCCACTTCTCAAAAATCAGGAAATTTAACCTCACCGGATTCCTTATCTCGCCACGAGTCTATACATATCAAAATTACCAAAATCGGAGTCCATTTGACCCCTCAAATTCCACTTTGAAATACCAAATTTACAAGCCCTAGCTTTACCCTCTTTGGATGAATTTCCACTAATTTCCATGTTAATTCTACCATTAAATCATATATTTAGGCCAAAGAACTCACCTTCAATCACACCTAGTCCAAATCCCCTTCAATTTCCGTCCAAGAGCTCTCAAGGTCGATCAAAAATGGTGGAAATGAACTTAAGCTCGCGGAACAAAGTGAGCTTTAAAACCCTTCTCTGAACAGTGATTTTTGCATCTGCGGTTCCTTTACCGCATTTGCGGAAACCGCTTCTGCGGATCTTCATTAAATCCACGACCGCTTCTGCGGTCATCTCTCCACTTTTGCGGATACCTGTCCGCTTCTGCGGAAATACCAAGGCCACACCAACTCTCGTCTGCGACTCATCTGCGGCATCGCAGATGCGGCCCCAAGCCCGCACCTTCAGAAACAGCAAACCTTCCAAGAACTCGCACCTGCGAACCTTATTTCCGCACCTGCAGTTCCTTTTCCGCAGATGCGGAAATACCAGAAACCAGATACACAGCAATCTCATAAGTCCAAAATTCATCCTGATGGCCATCCGAAATCACCTCGAGGCCCTCGGGACCTCAACCAGAAGTGCCAACCCATCCTAAAACATTATTCAAACTTGCTCCAATCATCAAAACACCACAAATAACACCAAAACTATCAAATTACATCGGATTCAAGCCTAAGTTCTTCTAAAACTTTCGAATTACGTATTTGATCAAAAACCTAACCAAAACACCTCCGAATGACCTGAAATTTTACACATACATCCAAAACCAGCTAATGAAGCTACAACAACTCTCGGAATCCCATTCCGACCCTCGGATCAAAATCTCACCTATCAACCGGAATTCGCCAAATTACTAACTTCGCCAATTCAAGCCTAATTCGATAAAGGAGCTCCAAAACCACTTCCAATCACACTCCTAAGCCATAAATCATCTAAGGAAGCCAACCAAAACACAAGAAATTACATCCGAGCCCTCTAACTCATTAGTCAACATCCAGTTGACTTTTCCAATTCAAACCTTCCTTAAAGAGACTAAGTGTCCCATTTCCTTCTAAAACCAATCCAAATCGATTCATTCACCCAAGACTCTTATAATGAAACATAAGGAAGCAAAAAACAGGGAAAACGAGGCAGTAACTCACGTGACGACGGGCCGAGTCATCATATCCTCCCCCACTTAAACACATGTTCGTCCTCGAATGTACCCAGAGCTGTTCTAAAAGCCAACCAATCGCTGAATAACCTTACCCTGCATATATCCGGGGGTGATCCCACGTCACCCTATCTCATATAGGTCCAATAACACGTTTTAACCAAAATCACACAATTCAGCCCAGCCCATAAACCATAGAACCACATTGCACTTACCAGAATCATACACAAGATCATAACCTCACACCTATACCCATAATAAGCCTGAACCAGCTATAATAACCTATACCTGCAACCTCACGTGCAATCATATGATATACTACATAACCCAAACACTCGAAACGATAACTTCTATTCACAGCAGTTGCACACAACACCCAAATACCGATAGAAAACCTCTTATCAACTAAGGTCTTATTCCACACTTCTATATACTGCTAATGATAAATGAAACATGCAATAAACCGTAACCATCTCTCAGGTCAACCATTCATGAAGTCACTTCCCTTTTGGCTAATACCACAACAGATTTTCGAGCCGAACCTCGATATTACCCTTCCAACAAGCTGAAACCAAATCCATTCGTATTTATTAATGACCTCAACGATCACCTCGAATCCAACACACCACTCTGGTGACATGACACATCAATATAGGCCTAAGCCACAACTTGCATAATTTGTGCACCAATAAGGAAACGGTCTGAATATGCTCAAATCATGAATATGGCCCAAACGAAAGAGTTGTACCTCAAGCTCATCAGTACCATCACAACACACGGCTGAGACCCCGTATCACATCATAGAAATAGAATACATGAATATACCCCAAAAGGTCATATCTCCATGTAGCCTTGCTACGAATGCGCGATCCTATCCAAACACTGTTACACTTGAAACACCTCAAGTCACTATGCTCAAATCGACAGCCACGCACAATTTGATGTCTGAAACCCAAGCAAATCATTACACCCATAGTGAAACAAATAACATATGCCACGCAAGCCTGATAGAACATAACCGGTACGTCAATCACCGAGCAACTCCCAATTACTCTCCCAGCTCTACTTCCACTATGAAACCCCAATGGAACCGCATCATATGTGCCCATAACCAACAAATCATAACGTCTCGCCGCACAAAAGCAACTCATAGATCTCCCCAGATCACTAACAAGCTCGCTAACGATTGAATCAACCTATCCCTCAACAATAAAATTTCAAGACCAGCCAATCCGACTCTAGCTAGAACACGCATCCACATTGACCTGCCAATGAACAAAATATCAAGGAAGCCTGAAGCTGCTCCTTCCACTACTATAGCTCCTACCGGGGCCATACGATACGGTGCCGAGCACCAAATCGATACCGAAATCCCCAACCTCATCCGGCAATATGCCCGGCCACCAAAAATACATCCGAAAAGTCCCTCAACTCTAGAATTAAGTCAATGGTAGAAACCTCTGCACTGACATCCATCACGAAGGCCCAATTACGAAAAGTAACCCTTCCCAGCCGTCCGCTGGTCTTTGAAATATAAACCACTCTGCTAGAACATAATCCAACGCACCTCGCTACTCAACCCATGGCATTTCTGACATAGCCTACAGTGCCATAGTCCAGAATAACCCCAACATGGAGACAACCAGTCTAAACCCCAACATCACATCCGAATCTAAAATACCACATCATAGCCTGAATATGAGAACTTCCATCTCCATATACACCCAGCACATAAACATCATATCCGATCCCAATTTCGCCGTACGAACACATGCCACACCTTTAATACCTAATCATCCCACGATAGATAGTCTTAAATATCCTTGTGCCACCAAGCAACCCAAATATCACCAGTCTACCGAACAAGAAAGTGCCGCAATACTACCGAAGTATCATCAGTTTAATCACATCACCCTTTTTCTAAAACATATACTCCCATCAAATCACTTCCAATTAGCAGTACCATTTCCTTGATTACCTAAGGCTACCCGTTGCCTAAGAGTTTTATGAACTTCTTTTCTGGCTGAACTGTAACTCATCTAGCCAAGAACTTCCACTGATCCCATTTAGAAGAAAAATCATTACACATCCCATGCTCCGTATGCCCACGGAAAATATACATCTCCAAACCACGGTAAAACCCAACAAGAACTCTTCTCTCCTAATTCCATTGCACAAGCTAAACTGTCAGGACTGAATCCTTCTAACTAGACCAAGCTAAGCAAGCTGTCAGAACTTAAGAGCTTGGCTGCAAAATACCTGTAAGAACCCGTTACCTCGAACACACACAAAGAATTAATCATATCATTTCCATAACGATTCGGTCTACTACCAAGCTATTTCATCTATCTAGATTTCCTTCTGATTCATTTTCAGCTTGATATCCCCTCTTGTTGTAGTACCACCATCTCCCAACCCAGGCTCACTACCCAAGACCCAAGCACAAGACCACACTGTCTAAAACCCATAAGCCGCTGAATACTCTCTCAATATCCCTAGAAACACCATATTCCAGGATACTTTACTCTGAAGAACTTCCTGCGAATTCTGAATTTGTTACCTTTAAATTTCCAGATACCAGTACATAGGAGCCCATAAATAAATCATAAACATTCCACAAGTCTTTACCTCTTTCCAATGAAAACACAGTCTCTAACCATATACACAACTTTGAGATACCCGATTGTTTCTGTAGAATCCTGAACATATTAGAACCATTCTCGAAAGTCATTCACTCTTATTCAAACTACAAATTACCTGACCCCACGAATAGAAACACTCATATCTCATTGGCACTCTGATGCCGCAAAATGAAATCCTCATCCCATTACGACCAAGCAACTTTTGCTCTATGCGTCGAGCATTCTTTACCAATGACACTCCAGACATTCCGTGATTCTCATACTCTATCAAGCATAACCTGACCTTTGTCAAATTTTCTCCTTTACTCTAGCCATAGCTAATTCACTCGCATGCCATAAACTGGAACCAACCTAGCACCTAACCGTGCAATCAGCTGCTCACAGCAGACTCCCCCATTTGGATCGAAGCCATAGATCAAGACACACTTAATAACTCATAACACTTTTACTCCATTGATTCCATAATGTCGTAGTGAGATTAAACTCAAATCATTTATAAGTTTGTGAAAACACAGATCATCTAGTACTGTAAATCTTCTACAATCTCGTATTCATCCCTACAACAGTCAAGCCCACTCTTTAAAGCGACCCAAAATTTCAAATTTCAGCACGTACCCTTCAATTACACATGAGATCTTCTAACATACACATAAGGATCACACCACTTCAGCACACTCCGTGGGAGATAACCCACCTGTGTTGCCTCAATGTAACATTTTCGTGTACCTTCTACCGTCATACACATTACACAGTTACTTAGTCTTCCTAAGTCTGAACTCATACAACAACATGAAATTTACTTCATTCCCATCTAGGAGACAAGAAAAGATTCTTCACGCGCCCATCACTCGGGGCTACATATCCAATCACAATGGAAATCAAACACTTAATAGTTCATCTATCATCCAGTAGACCTTCGTCGTCGCTTCCAAGTTACATAGATACATCTTGCAGTACTAACACACTCATTACATGGCCATTCAACCGCCACTTCCACTAATATGGACATTGCCGAACATATAAGTTTAAAACACTTACTCACATAATCAGCACCTCAGGGCTCAAGCCATAGGCAAAGATCCGGCCTCAAGTCCTCTAGACTGGCCCAATATCAAACTCACAGAGATCACATCTCGCCCCTCCCCCCTGATCGGGGAATCACAAGCCATCAAGGCACATCTGATACTTAGTGCTCATGCGTGCATACAAACGTGTGGAAGGAATTTCAAGAGTTTCTTCTCAAGCTGAATCAAAGATGTACGTTAAGAGTTCAAGAATATTAAGTTTTCCTAAAGGTTCTGTAACCTCTCTAGGATAAATACAGACGTCTCCGTACTGATTCGCGAGACTCTACTAAACTTGCTCATGACTCGTGAGACCTAGTAACCTGGCTCTGATACCAACTAGTCACGACCCAAACCTCGCACTGGTCGTGATGGAGCCTCTCGTGAAGACGAGGCCAGCCAACTAACCCAACTTGTCTCTTTCAAAAATGTAGTTAAACATGAATAAAAAACTTAAATATGACTTAATAATATTAATTAACGAAAATACAACCCAATACAGCCCTAATTGGGGTGTCACAAGTCACGAGCATCTATCAAAAAGTAAATCCACTATAAGGTATATTATATACAAAATCGAAATAACGAATAAAGAGAGAGAAAAATGGTGCTGCGAATGCTGGCAGTCACCTCTTTAACTCATATAACTCTGCCTCTAATCGGCCCAAATCCTCTACCGGGTGAATAGATACCTGCATCTGCACATAAAGTGCATGGAATAAAGTGAGTACTCCAACTCAGTGAGTAATAAAGGTAAATAACAACTGAGCAGTAAGAAATCACGTAAAGTAACCAACATGCTGTATAGAAGCTGGGTACAATTCTTTGAGAAAATAGTGAGGCTGTGAAATCTTTGGAAATATCTTGGCTCAGTTTAAATCTCTTTTGAAAATGATCTTTTCAACAGTTACCAAAACCATTTCAAATCAGTTAGTGCTGATAATCACAGAAAAATTCCGCCCATCGGGTTCAAATACCACAGTATAACAGGTAAAAAGGCAAATAAATATGCAAGATGAGCACATAAAAGTTCGCCCCTCGGGCAATATCTCAAAACTATACCAGCCCCTCGGGCTCACTTTCAGCAACACTCTTAGCCCCTCGGTCTCTCTCTCTCTCATATCACTCTCAGAATAGCATCATATAGTAACCACTGCAGCGTGCAGCCCGATCCACATCTCGTTGTGGGGTGCAGCCCGATCCATATATGGTCGATAGTGCTCACTGGGGTGTGCAGACTCCGATAGGGGACCCTTACGGCCCAAGCGCAATATCAAGCCACCTCGTGGCATATAAAACAAGGCCTGAAAGCCTTCTCACACCACACTCGAGGCCTGAAAGCCTTCTCACAATACACTCGAGGCCTGAAAGCCTCCTCACAATACACTCGAGGCCTACAAGTCGCCTCAATATAGCACCGCGGTGTGCAAGTCACCTCAATATAGCACTACGGTGTGCAAATTTGGGGTTTCAAACCCTCAAGATATCATTTACAATTATTACTCACCTCGAACTGGTGAGATCTCTAGCTCACGACGCCTTTGCCCCTCAAATCGGCCTCCACGCGCGTCGAATCTATCCAAAATCAGAGTGAATACATCACAATATGCTAAGGGAACAAGGCCCAAACGAAAATAATCAAAAATCCAAAAATTAGCAAAACCCGAGCCTCGGGCCCACTTCTTAAAAATCAGGAAATTTAACCTCATCGGATTCCTTATCTCGCACAAGTCTATACATATCAAAATTACCAAAATCAGAGTCCATTTGACCCCTCAAATTCCACTTTGAAACACCAAATTTCCAAGGCCTAGCTTTACCCTCTTTTGATGAATTTTCACAAATTTCTATGTTAATTCTACATTAAATCATGTATTTAGGCCAAAGAACTCACCTCCAATCACAACTAGTCGAAATCCCCTTCAATTTCCGTCCAAGAGCTCTCAAGGTCAATCAAAAACGATGGAAATGAACTTAAGCTCGTGGAACAAAGTGAGCTTTAAAACCCTTCTCTGAACAGTGATTTTTGCATCTGCGGTTCCTTTACCGCATTTACGGCAACTGCTTATGCAGTTATAGCTTTGCTTCTGCGGATCTTTATTAAATCCATGACCGCTTCTGCGATCATATCTCCGCTTTTGCGGATCCCGCTTCTGCGGATACCTGTCGGCTTCTGCGAAAATACCAAGGCCACACCAACTCGCTTCTACGACTCATCTACCGCATCTGCGGCATCGCAGATGCGGCCCCAAGCCCGCACCTACAGAAATAGCAAACCTTCCAATAACTTGCACCTGTGAACCTTCCTTCTGCACCTGGGCAACCGCATCTGCGGTTCCTTTTCCGCGGATGCGCAAATACCAGAAACCAGATGCACAACAATCTCATAAGTCTAAAATTCATCCCGATGGCCATCCGAAATCACCCCGAGGCCCCCGGGACCTCAACCAGAAATGACAACCCATCCTAAAACATCACTCAAACTTGCTCCAATCATCAAAACACCACAAATAACACCAAAAACATCAAATAACATCAGATTCAAGCCTAAGTTCTTTTAAAACTTCCGAATTACGCATTTTATCAAAAACCCGACCAAAACACCTCCGAATGACCTGAAATTTTACACACACATCCAAAATCAGCTAACAATCTACAGCACCTCTCGAAATCCCATTTTGACCCTCGGATCAAAATCTCACCTATCAACCGGAATTCGCCAAATTACTAACTTCGTCAATTCAAGCCCAATTCGAGAAAGGACCTCCGAAACCACTTCCAATCACACTCCTAAGCCATAAATCATCTAACGAAGCCAACCAAAACACCGAAAATCATATCCGAGCCCTCTAACTCATAAGTCAACATCTGTTGACTTTTTCAATTCAAACCTTCCTTAAAGAGACTAAGTGTCCCATTTCCTTCTAAAACCAATCCAAATCGACTCACTCACCCAAGACTCTTATAATAAAATATAAGGAAGTAGAAAATGGGGAAAAAGAGGTGGTAACTCATGTGACGACGGGCCGGGTCGTCATAATCTAGGCATTTAATGGCTGTTGAAAATAAGAGTTTTGGGCCAACAATGGCCCATTACTTGATTAATTCAGCTTTTCAAGCTGCTTTTAGGTTCACGATTAGGCATTATAGAAGAGAAACCCAAGTTCTTTTGCCCATATCAAAAGTTCAACCAATTTACCCAAATTGGGCTTATGCCAGGGTCCTAGTTATGGTTATCTAATATCTAGGCATGTCTACCTTTTACCCTTAACCCGCATATTTATAACAATTGAAATCAACTTGATTTTTTAAATAAAATCAAGATATACAACATAATTATGATTACATGGTTTGCAACATATATTTACAACATGACTACTTAGGAAACTTTTACGGGTGTACGGAAAATTTTCAGGCTTGTGGCTTAGGCCCAATGGCCTAAGTCCAGATTCTCTGGCATTTTTCTTTTATCTATGCTTACTTATGGCTTTAGCCCATTAGAGAATATCCCTTTATCCCTACGGACAGGATAATTTTCCTTGATCCATTCAAGTTTCAAATAAAACACTTGCTAAAAATAGAGAAGATGAACAACTGAATTGTCTGGTCTAAAGCAAGACAAATTAATTACAATTTTAACACTTGCAAATCTGTGAATTGTAATACAATCACTAAGAAGGATAATAGACATGATTCCTTAAATATTTACATGGATTGTTTATAGGGATAATTAAACTAAAATAACCAAATCTTGTGCTACACCCCTTCCATGGATGACCCCAAATACACCCTTTGGAATTAGCTTCACCAATCTAATCCAACTTGTGCTCAGATCAGCAAGCCATAGCCATGTAACCAGCATTAAGCAAGGTGTAAACAGGCCTAAAATTGTACAAAATTTAACAGTTGATATCACATGCTCCAAGTGTTATTAATAGCTCTCTACATTAATAGTTAGAATTAAACAATCTTGATCACTTTCCAATTTGAAATCCACTAGTTTACATGAAATATCAACTTTGAAGAACAGACCCAAATCTCAACATAATCAAGCTGAACATGAGATAGCTTAACAACTCTCAGGATAACCACACTAAATCAGATGACCAAACAGCAGAGCAAAAGTATTCGGATTTTTCTTCATTTTTTCATTCAACACAAAACTAAATAAATAGAAGAAATACACATGATCTTAACTCAATCAAAGGCCAACATATTACACAATAAGCATGAGAGAAGGTTGATAAAACAACAACATTTTTCATGGAAAAAACAAATTCAGTGGAACATAATAAGGAAATAAAACTAAAAACAACATCAGATAGGCTCGAATTTCATTCATAAATGCAACAGGAAGCTACAGGTGAGTTTGTACATACCTAATGGCCAGAAACAAGAAGAACAATAGAAAGAAGACCAGGTTAAGATCAAAATAATGAGATCTGGAGCTCAATCAAGCCTAAACAACACAGTATTAGCAGCAACCAAATAAGTCCCATAATCTGAACCAAATTCAATCAACTTTCCAAATCAGAATCCCAGCTAAACAACCCCAGAAAATTCTCTATTTCAAACCATTTTAGCTTGTGAAAAAACAAAAGGAAGAAGTTTTTGGAAATTTTCTAAGATTTTTCTAAAATATGAATTTTTCAGAGAAAGGGGAACTTTATGCAATAAAAATGATGCTCAAATTCTCTCCGTTCTCAGAATATAATGGCCTATATATATAGGCTGCCTAGGGGGGAGGGTATATTTTGGGTATATTCTTTATCCTAAAACTCTTAAAATAGTACAATACAGCTGTCCTTTTTATCATATTTCAGCATCTTTTGTAATAGCTAGGATAGCTATACCATTTCTGGATACTTCCTCTTACTAGACATTTTTGTAAATTGCCCTAAGTTCTTTTTTAGTTCAATTAAGCCCCTATAATTTCTAATGAATTTCAAATCAGGAAAAACAAAGATAAAACAAAAAAGTATCAAGAATCCAAATCGAAATGATGAAATAGAAACATGATGATTCAAATTAAACCTAAAACTAAACCAATTAATAAACGAAAAACTGCTTATCTAAATAACCCTAATAACATTGAATTCAAACCAAAACATGATGGCAGAAACAATACAAACAAAATATCAAACCCTAATTAAAACTTGAACCTAAGCGGATTTCAATTACTCTAATAAACACATGCAAATAATGAAACTATCAGTCACAGAAAGTAGAACCTAGATCATGCGGCTAAATCAGAGACAATTAAGAAAGAAGAGGAATAAAAAAAATGAAAAGTAAAGAGAAAGTGCAAGAAGTTACCTATGTTCATTTTTTAAAAATTAAAAACTGGACCAGCTACAAACTTTGACCAAATTCCAGCAAGGTGATATGAATGTGAACTAACATTAATCGACTGTTCTAAATAAGAGCAGTCGATTAATGAAAGCTTTAGGTTCAACCCTTCCGAGATTGACCAAAAACCAGAGAAGTATAAAAATTAAGGTATAGATTTTTTTTAGATCTAAAATTCCAGGAATTAGGGACTGATTTGAAAAAGATTAAAGGTGGTTAAGGGTTCAGAGGGGTGCAAGGGTTATAGGGTGTTAATTTGGGACGATTTGGAACACCTAGGGTTTTTGGGCATGAATCTCGGATTTGAAATTCGAGATTCTTGGTGGTGATTTGAAAGAAACGAATAGGAGATTTGGAACGAGGAGGTGATGGAGGTTTTGTGGTGTTAAATTGTTGGTGTTAAATTGGTGGTGTTTGGGATACCGGAGCTGCCATGAGGCAATTTCCAGCAGGTGTTTGATGGCGTAGGCAGCTAGGGTTTCTGGAGTTAAGGGTGTTAGAGACGAACTGGGGGGTTTGGAATGGGGGGTGGGAATAATTTTCAAGCACTTATATATTAGTTGAGTGACTAGTTCCGGACCATTGGATTAACAAGATCCAATGGTTGTGATGAAAATGAAGTGCAACGAGGTCGTTTTGGGGATAGGAAAGACTTAGACAGGGTTAGCTATATTGGGCCTGGGTTTTTAGGGCGGATTTGGGATTGGATTTTAGGTATGGGCAGCCCATTTTCAATTAAAAAGTCCTATTTTCAATTACCTCTTTTTTATTCATTTTTTTCTTTTCTTTCTTTTTTTTAATTAAAAGTCCCAAATTAATCCAAATTGTGAAACCAAACTAATTACCTAATTACAAAAATTATAAAAGTAACTTAATCCTAAATTTAAAGAGAAAAATCAATAACCTTAAAATTAAAAGGTAAAAAATGTAAAATGAGATATTTTTGTGATTTTTATTTTTTTATAAAATAAATAATTACTAATTAATCCTAAAAATATAAAATAAAAAAAGCCTAAATGCAATGCATGGTATTTTCATAATTTAAATAAAAATTAAACATGCACAAAAATTCAAAAAATTAATAAAACCCCTACAAAATCCTAAAAATTGGACAAAATCTATTTTCCTAGATTTTAGTGGAATAATTCATATAGGGCAAAAATCACATGCTCATACCTCCCGTTCTTCTCAAGATGGGTTTTACTGGGCTTCTCATTGGTCATCTTGATGTATGCTCCTGTTGGTGTCGGAGCTTATTTCGATGTGTTGAGCGTCACGTGAAACCACGCCCACAAGAATCGGTTCTGGCTCGTCCCTAGGGTTTCGTGATGGCACACCAACACCTGGGACGTCAACACCATTTTCTCCATGGTCTTCAAGGTTGATGTTTTCACATGTGTTTACTGAGTTAGACATTTTGACCTGAAATAAAGATCTTGGACAAGTAAAAGTGTGAAAGGTAACTTGCGTTACGTGGTTAAACCAGCAAGAATGTATTCTCTATTATTTTTAGCCCCACGGTGGGCGCCAAATTATTTACCGTAAAATTGGTAATAGCAATTAAATTTGATTATGGTATTCTAAAAATACATGATCTATTTTTATGCTAGTTGTTATGCAGTTAATGCTATGTGAAAGACTTGGGAATGAGATTAGAGCTTGAGAGCAAGATGATAACCGAACCAAATGAATAATAATTGGGGCCTCGAGCCTGCCTATTCGAGGGCCTCGGAGTCGAGTCTGAAGTTCGGCTGAGAGCTATCCAGGGTAATCGATAGGTAATTACGAGTTAGAATAAAATCAATGACGGCTCTTTATGGAAAATAATAAGCAATAAATGATGAACAATAAATAGAACACAATGAATGTAAGCAATAAATGGAGTAATGAACTCAAGAGAATGTGTTAGAGAGTAGAGAGAATGTTCTTGTGTATTTAAGTATGGAGCAACAGATATCCACAAAATGTCGAGGATCCCCTTTATACATGAGGTGAAATCCCTATGTAGTACAAAAGCATTAATTATAAAGATATGGGACAGATATAGCCACCTAATGCCCAGATACGGTTCAGGGTTAGACCTCTAGGATTTTTTAGCCTCAATTGTGCGCCTAGGGAATTTCCCACTTTTTTTTATCATAGTTGTCGACTTGCACCGTCTCGAGGTTGAGCATCAATGATCCTTCCGGGTGAATCTCGACCGTGGTTTAGTGAGATTTACTTACGAGGCGTTATAACGACCAAACATCGGACCCTCCGAGTTTACCGAATACAAAAAGTAATAGGTCTTCTCTAATTTTTGTAACAACTTTCCCAAAAGGGTATAATATAACTGTTGTAGCTGCTAGGAATAAAAAAGCTACCCTAAAATAGTTTTCCCGTCTATTTATAGTGTCCAGAAATTCTTTGACAAAAATGCCCTTCGGGAGGTTCTGCGACCGCATAATTCCATGTCCGGACCGTATTTTTCTTTAGCTTCTGCAGCCGCACAATTTGGTTGCAGACCGCATTTTTAAGAGGCTTCACACTTGATCTTTTGTACCTTCTATGAACTTGCCAATCATTGTCAGTGTGACATAGTTTTGCGGCTGCACAATTTGTTGTGTGGACTGCGCTTTTACAGAACTCCTCAGAGGCTTTAAGGCTTCATATGCGACTGCACTTCTATTTCTACGGTCTGCATGATCAAGAACCTCAAAGTCACTAACTAGAGCTATTTTCTTTCAAAAACCTCGTTTCAAACCATAAGCATGCAGTTAGGTGTGTTTGTTTCAAATGAAGCATGAATGATGCATTTTAGAGAATTACTTAATTAAGGTTTTTATTCATTTCTACTTATTACTATTATTACCTAAACATAAAACAGACTCATTCCCTTAAGAAAGTTGTCACATTATCTATCCTCGGAAAGAGTCACCCAGTTCACAGAACAAACCATCTTTGGAAAGAATCGAGACATTAACAAAATCAAAGGCTTATACTATAAGAAAAATGTCATGCCCACAAACCGAGGGACATGACCGGTGCCTGACCGGGTAGCCCCAGTCAAGCGGACCTGGGTGCCTTTCCTATCCCACTTGATACCCCGTATTTTCATTACTCATAAATCAAGGAACTAATCATTTTATAATTGAAGTCACCTTTTTTCAAAACATACACAACATACTTGGTTACTTAACAATGTTTACAACTTACATCGCCCGACATACAATTACATAAGTTCACAACCCACATTTACTGTCTACGGAGCCGCTAAAGATACAACAGGATAATACAGAACTTACCGGTAACAAGGCCCCGGCTATACCTTACACAAAACCAAAATAAGACTCCGGTATAGAAGCGGCATGAGACACGCAGGGGCCTGAGAGAAAAGGGGCTCACCAATACGGCTGATGGAAGATGAAGGAGTGCTACTGTCGGTGAACTAGGGTACCTGATATAGATCCACCTACAATCATAACACGAATGTAGCGCCCCCGGCAAAAGGGGCGCAGTACATTTGAATTGTACGGGTATGTGTAAACAAACTTTTTCCTAAGAAAACTCAAACCATACATAGGTAGCAAGTAACAGTGGAATCAACAATCAATACATATGAAGGAAAACAATCAGGCCAAACAAGTTTACAATCTCTCTATTTCCCTTTTCAACATTTTTTCACATCAAGGAATTCACAACTTTCTCATATTTGCATTTCAACAGTGATTTCGATCACTTTCCACCCTTATTACCCCGGCCACCCTAATTACCTCGGCCACCCTTATCACCCCAACCCACGATTTATCATTTTGTGTTGCAGCGCGCAACCCGATCCCACCAGACAATCACATTCCATTAACAACATATCAACAACAACAATTCACAAAGAACAACAATAATTCTCAAGGAACAACAACAACAATTTACAAGAACTTCCATATCCATCTATACCATTTCCACCGTATTCCACAACTCATATGCATATTATGTTACAACAGGAATTTTCTACGACAAACCATATATGTTACTACCTCAGCTGTTCTGATTGCATCAATTGCTATTTTCTTCCATCATTTGTTCCTAAGCTCTTACCACATATCACATTCACAATCATACCAATCACACGAATTTCACAATTAATCCACGTAGATATCATATACAAACATTCGCACACCAAACAAGGCGATTTTACAAAGGTCAAAGTTAGCCATAAATACCTGGAGTCGAATTCCCTTTTAATATCTACTTCCAACTTTACCAAAAAGCCTGGCAACGTCAATCTAGTGCACAAATTAATACATATTTCTTAGAATCAAAGTTCACAATCACTACCCGAACATATTTAGGTTATCAACCCTCTTTTACACAATTCGTTACTCCCGCCCAATTACTCTTACTAGATTTTAGGTTTTAATAGACATGCGTGAGTGTTTTGGCCCCTATTACTAAGAATCAATGCATAAGAATCTCCCTTTTTATTAAAATCTAAAAATCAATAAAAAAAGAGTTGGAGATTTTACCTGCAAGAATGGAGATGAAAATAATACTCAAGAATTTCCAGGCCTGGGTGACTTTGGAAAATCAAATTGATGAAGATTGCTTTCTCTCTCAAGAATCCTCTTTTCCCTCTCTCTTATTTTGCCCAGTAAAGTGATTAAAATGAGGTTTTGGGGTATATTATTAAAAACGAGATCGAGTTTAAAATTTAGAAAATTAAAAGCCCGAGCAGGATCTGCGGTCGCACTTTGTGATCGCAGAATCAAAATGTGGTCCACAGATTGGACCGCAGAAGTGCCCCAAAACTCTGATAGTTTCTTCTTGGGAATGCGACGGGAATGCGGTCTGAATTCCTGTTCTACGGTCCCATAATGCACCGCAGAACTGACCTTCACAAATCCTTGAGGAATTTATGCGACGATTATGCGGTCCGCATATTGATTATGCGATCGCATAATGGACCGCATTTTCAATATCAATTTTGACTAACTCTCTGATTAACTCAGTGGTAGAAATACGGTCCGCATACCTGATCTGCGACCGCATTCTGGACCGCATAATGGAAATTTTCTGGAAAATTTTGATTCTTGATTTTTAAGTGCAAAATCAGTAAAAAGGGAAGAATTTTTACACATTCCCAACACATATACGGAACTTGACACTACCAAGTACTAGGCTTTGAGCACAAATTTTCACGGGGCCTTACAATACTATTTCACAATAGCTTAACCTAAAGGAAAATTGTAGAAGATCATAACACTGGCGAACTTAATACGTTCAATTAGGACAACAACACCTCATCATAGAAGAAAACTCCACCACGTTTACAAATACCAAGTCTCATTACTCCACCAGCCTACATCTGACCATTCTTAGTCTGATTGCCTTTCCCCTGCCAGGAATAAAATACTGAATCTCTAGATTATACACTGAGTAAACCTCCCTTCAAGTCATTTACTGCCCGACACATAGGTAAACATCCTACCATCACATCAATACTGCGGAACATTTATTTATCGCAACATGGTAACTTGTGCCTAACCTCAGAGCTCTCAGAAGTATCGCTACTGAGCTGAAACGACAAAATATCCTTCCACAAGGCGACGATAATAGCTCAGACAACTATGCAAGGAGAATCGGTAGTACCATAATGATCCTGCCATACTCGATTCATCACCAGCGGTTCGCGTCACATAAGACTGATTAGGAAGGAATTAAAGGCATAAGCCTCCAGCGGTCAAACCGCACGATAAGGAATCAAGAAGGGAAGTACCCCTAACAGTCCTGCAGCCTCCCGAGGATAAGTACAAATGTCTCCATACCGATCCGCGGGACTCTACTAGACTTGCTCATGACTCGTGAGACCCTAGAAACCTAGTGCTCTGATACCATGATGTCATGATCCAAAATCCACCAAGGGTCTTGATGGCGCCGGACACCACTGTCAAGCAAGCCAACCAAGAATACTTAATTAAATTCTCGTTTTAAATATTTTCGAAACCACTTCTTTTATATGTTTAAACCATACATAGCAAATTCCTCAAAATAAATAATGAAACATTTAGCAACTCTTTAATATTTCTGAATAAACCCAAAGACATCCCCAGAACCTGGTGTCACAAATGCATGAGCAATTTCTAAGAAAAATCGAATAAAGTACAATAGCTGTCCGGAATACAATTGGACAGAAGATAAACAGAATCCTGAGAAAGACTATACTAGTTGCGGATCGCCTCGAGAAAATAAAGGTCACCTAGACTCCGTGTCAACCATGCTGCTACGCCCACTAGGCCACTAGAGGTGCATATGCCTGTGCAACAAAAAATGCACAGAAGTATAGTATGAGTACAAAAACAAAAGGTCCAGTAATAATGCTGTTAAAGCGATGACTCACGGATTTATTAAGAACAACAGTAAGATTTAAATGATTCATTAAACAGGTGAAAGTTCATTTTTATTTAAAGTCTCCGGATTCAAAATCCATTAATTAACAATTATTTCAAGTCGGAAGAGCAGATAGCAATATCAATAAATCTCAAGCCAAGCAATACAAGTATGCGCAACTCATCCGGAGGTCGTATGACCCGATCCAACATAAATGTAAAATATGCACTGCCAAGGGTCGAGCGGCACGAACCATAGATGCATCTAATACCCCGCTCGCGAATCACCCATGCGACGCGATCAAATTTAAATAAACAATTGCCCGGTTCGCGTATCATCCATGCGAAGCAGGTACACACTGAAATACATGCTCAAACAGCAAATTAAGAGTTTATCGGGGAACATTTATCCAAATAAATGCCAAATTCTCTTTTAACGATTTAAGAAAATGAGGTTTAATCCTTTTGAGAAATTCATTTACCAATTTGATAGGCTTTAAGCAATTCATATTGTCAATACAAGCTTTATTAACTTTAGAATCTCAAACTTCTACTTTTGATGTTAAACCTATCACATCACATCCGATTGACTTCAAATTTTGCACACAAGTCATATCCGACATTACGGACCTACTCCTACTTTCGAAATCGGATTCTGACCCCGATATCAAAAAGTCCACCTCTGGTGAAACCTCTCAAAAACCTACAAATTTCTATCCTAAGCCAAATGGCTCCAAAATGCTCCCCAGACATTCGAATTCACTTCCGATCGCGCTCCCAACTCCAGAATCACCATACGAAGCTACTCCTAGACTCGAAATCCCAAACGGATATCGATAACACTGAAATGCACTTCAACCCAAACTTATGAAATTTTTTCCATATTGCTAACTTCCACAATAGGCACCAAAACGCTCCCGAGTCACGCAAAACCCGATCCGGGCATATGTCCAAGTCTGAAATTATTATACAAACCTGCTGGAACTTTTGAATCCCAGTTCTGATGTCATTTACTTAAAATCCAATCCTAGTCAATTCTCTTAACTTAAAGCTTCCGAAATGAGAATTTCCTCTCCAAGTCAACTTCGAACTTCCCGAAAATTAATTCCGACCATGCGTACAAGTCATAATCTCTTAATTGAAGCTGCTCATGGCCCGAATGGCTGAACGGCGCGCTAGGGCTCAAAACGACCGGTCGGGTCGTTATAGTAAGTATATGGTATGTCATGTGCTCTTCTTCTTCTTCGAGTTTCAATCTGAAATTGAGCCAAAATCAAGTCTAATTTTCACCAAACACATTCAAAATTTAGATATAAACTCTAAAAAATATTCCCAATTGTATGCAACAACACCCAATCCAAATAAATAATGATTTTTGAAAATCCAAATTCAAATTCAAAGCTTTTTAATGGTCGTCAATAGTGGAGTGTCAAACACCTGAATACTAAAAACTCTTTACTGCTCATCGTCGAAGGGGATTTTCATCCAACTTTGGACAGTGTTACAATGCTTCAACACAGCCATTTAATTAAAAAGCCAATCACCTTCAAGGAGTTCAATACCAAATTTAAGTTGTAACTGGTTCAGGCATTTTGTAGTCAAAGTTTATTGTTCCGAGCCTCATAACCCACTTGATGTTCAAGCCAATCTTGCCAATAACTCAAGTTATTCAAACAATGCAACACGATCTAGGATTGCATACTTCAGGCCTACACTTTTCCGATGACGGGGAACTGCTATTGCAATCACCAGATACTCAAATGTGGTTAACACCATTGTTCCCTTCAATTATGCCTTTTTCCAAGCAATGAATCCCCTAATTTAAGGACTAATAATGGATTGGGAGCCTTTTAAGGGGTAATATATATATAATTTATACGTAATCCTTGTTTAGGGCGGGTAATATACAAAATTCAGAAAATTTTAGTAAATAAGCTTCAAATATTGTATAGAAAAAAAAAATCCCTTATATTAATGCACAGGATAAACAAATTGAGCAAAGGTTCCCATAGAGTCCTTTACAATTAAACTTGGGAAAAAGTTCTCCCAAAATACTTTGTTGCGGCAAAACGCACACGCAAGTATACGCGGTCGTCAAGTAATGAAGTGACTAAAAGTCGGATGTCGAACCCACGAGAACTTGTGATTAACTATTAACTAAATTAGACTATCCTAATTATCGAAACAAGGATTAACCTAGAAGTGTTTGTATCTAAACTAATTAAAATAAAGAAAAAAACAAATAGTGAACTTTAAACAAAAGATGAGCGGATTTTTATATTATCAATATAATGAAAATGATCTAGGGTTACGGTCTATCTAATATTCCTACTGTATTCTTCAATTAAATTTACTAACTAATTAATCTAGTTTATTGATTGACATGGTTAATATTGCTCATAAGAATCTGTCAAAATCTTACTCGCCTAATCAAGCTAACCTAACGCCTATATGTCTATGGAATTAGAACTAACAAGAACGCATTTAAAATTCCTATATATCAACCAAGCAAGGCAATTAGGCGTATGTCTATCGTAACTGCAAATTCGTTCCATGATGACTATGTTTAAGAACTTGCTCTACTCATCCTATGTGCAATCTAGAATGGTTGGGAATTAATTATTGGCTCTAACTGTAAAGATTTTGGAATCCCACTTTCCAGTTCATTCTAGATTCGTAGATAGTATTCAATTGGTGATCAAGTAATTAAATGATTAAGCGCAAGATTGAATAAATATAAAAATATGATAAATCAAGAAAGCAAAATCAATATCCGAATAACAATAGTCATTGAAAGAACCAAACCCTAGAACGTGAAGTTTAGCTCCACATAGACATGGTAGCCAAACAATAATTCATATAAAGAAACATAATAATTACTAAGTTTGGTGGAAGAAAAAATGAAACACGGCCTCCATGACGGCTCCTTACTACTCCCTAGGTCGAATCCTCTTCAAAAAGTGTGTTCCATGCCCTAAAAGAGGTGTTTTCAACTTAATATATCGCGTTCAAAAGTCGTGGGCCAAAGTTTTTCTTTTCTTATTCTGACTCAGCTTCAGGTACAGCTATAAAACTCATAAAAAACTCAGTTCAGTAATACCTTTTAAAACATCTTTCAATAGTTTCAAACGAGTGATGAAATCAGTGAGTAAAAGGATAGGAACGTGAACAGCCCCTTGGGCAAAACAAGTACCATAAATTGCCCCTCGGGCATAATATGAGCAGAACCAGCCCCTCGGGCTACCTCACAATCACTCATAATCAGACCCTCAGGCAACAACATCAAACAGCAACAGCCCCTCGGGATATATCGCATCACACACACTAGGTACCCGCGCTCACTGGGGGTGTACAGACTCCGAAAGGGCTCCTACAACCCAAGCGCTAACCTAAGCCATCTCGTGGCATAACAAATCAGGCCCTTGACCTCTCACATATCACAAATCAGTACAACCTGCTGCGACGCGTAGCCCGACCACATGATATCCTCACAATACAAGCCCTCGGCCTCATTCAGTCAGAACTCACTAAAGCCCCTAGGGCTAATAATAAAACAGGTACTCGGCTCAAAATATCATTTACGAAATCAAAAGGAGTAAATAAAATCTGAGTTATGAAATCAGTGAAAGCATAGCATGACTGAGTGTAAGTATTATCAAAACAGTGAGGAAACAATAGTAAAAAGCCCCTAAGGGTCGAAACAGTCGGCACAAGGCCCAAACACGACATTCAGCCCCAAACATAGTAATATTTTCCAAAACACAATAATATTAAATAGTGTTCAATCAAATACGCAATTTAATAGTCAAACGGGACAGACCAAGTCATAATCCCCAATGGTGCACGACCCCATGCTCGTCATCTAGCATGTGCGTCACCTCAGAATAACACAACAATGTGAAATGTGAGGTTTCTTACCCTCAGGACAACATTTATAATCATTACTTACCTCAATCCAGTCCAAACTCTAGCCCTCGATTCCTTTGCCTCTCGAATCGGCCTCAACTCGCCCTGAATCTATCTAAATCACAATCATAACATGAAAATAGGCTAAAGGAACAAAGGCCACGCGAAAATAACAAAATTTACTCAAAAATCCCAATATAGGCCAAACCCGACCCCCGAGCCCACTCTCAAATTCTGATAAAAATCACAAAACTAGAATCCTTACACTCTCATGAGTTCATACATATCAAAGGCATCAAAATCCGACCACGAATGACCACTCAACTCCTTAATTCAAAGTCTCCAATTTTCAAGCTGTAATCACCCAATTTTAACCATTAATTTCCATAAATTCCATGTCTAATCAGTGAAATATCACCATAGAAACGAGTTTTAGTTCCAAGAATCTTACCTCCATGAAGTTCCCTTGAATTCCCTCTTCAGAATCTCCCAAAAAGCTTCAGTACCAGATAAAAATGGTGGAAAACATCCCAAATTTAGGGAAGGGGGACTTATATACTTTATGGCCCAGGGATTTCGCACCTGTGGCCCTTTTTTCGCTTCTGTAGTCTAACCAACTGCATATGCGGTTTCCATTTAAAGTCCTAGGACTGCGCCTGTGCCTCACTTATCGCACCTGCGGCTTCACAAGTGCGTTCAACCTTCCGCAACTGCGACTTCTGGTCCTCTAGCTCATGGTTGCATATGCGGCTGCTCTAACGCTCTAACGCTTCGGCGTTCTCGCACCTGCGGTACCCAATCCGCATATGCGGTTATGACAGAAACTCAGCAGCTTCAGTTGCAAATTCTAACTTCCAACTTCCCGATAACCATCCGAAATCACCCCGAGGGCCCCGGGACCTCAGCTAAAAGTATGAACAAGTCATATACCACTATTCAAACTTATATCTATCTTTGAAACACTTGAAACAACATTGAATCATCAAAACACCCTCGGATTCAAGCCAAAGGTTTCCAAAACTTCCGAATTCCGCTTTTGATCAAAGTCTATCAAACCTCGTCCAAATGACCTGAAATTTTGCACACACGTCCCAAATGACATACCGAACCTACTCCAATTTCCGAAATTCTATTCTGACCCCTATATCAAAATCTCCACTACTAACGGGAAAACGCCAAAATTCCAATACCAATTCAAGCCTAAATCTACCATGGACCTCCAAAATACATTACGATCACGCTCATATGTCCCAAATCACCTCACGGAGCTATCCGAATCATAAAAACTAAATTTTGAGATCATTTTCACACAAGTCAACTTTCGATTGACTTTTTCAACTAAAAGGCCAACTTAAGAGACTAAGTGTCTCACACACTTCAAAGCTACTCCAAACCCAAACCTACCAACATGATACGATAAAATGAAGCTGAACAACATATAAAGAAGTAGAAATTAGGGAAACGGAGTGGTAACTCATGAAACGACCAGTTGGGTCGTTACATCCTCCCCCTCTTAAACAATTTTTCATCCTCGAACGAGTCAAGAAACATACCTGAAGCCTCAAATAGGTAAAGATATCTGCTCCGCATCTCCCACTCGGTCTCCCAGGTAGCCTCCTCCATGGACCGACCTCTCCACTGCACTTTCATTGAAGCTATATCCTTTGATCTCAACTTCTAAAACTGACGCCCCAAAATAGCCATTGGCTCCACATCATAAGTCAAATCACTATCTAACTGTACCGTGCTGAATTCCAAAACATGGGACGAATCGCCAATATACTTCTGAAGCATAGAAACATGAAACACCGGGTATACACTCGATAAGCTGGGTGGCAAAGCAAGCTCATAAGCCACCTCCCCAATCCTCCAAAGTACCTCAAAAGGCCCAATGATCCGCGGACTCAGTTTACCCTTCCTCCCAAATCTCATAACACTCGTCATGGGTGAAACCTTCAATAGAACCTTCTCCCCAACCATGTAGGACACATCACAAACCTTCCTGTTAGCATAACTCTTTTGTCTCGACTGCGCTGTACGAAGCCGCTCCTGAATCACCTACACCTTGTCCAAAACATCCTACACCAAGTCTGTACCCAGTAGCCTAGAGGCTCAAACCAACCAACTGGAGATCTACACCGTCTCCCATACAAAGCCTCATATAGAGCCATCTGAATATTCGACTGATAACTGTTGTTATAAGCAAACTCCGCATATGGTAGAAACTGATCCCACGAACCCCGAAAATCAATGACACAAGTGCACAACATGTCCTCCAATATCTGAATAGTGCGCTCGAACTGCCCATCCGTCTGAGGGTGAAAACTTGTGCTTAACTCAACCTGAGTACCCAACTCTATTTGCACGGCTCTCCAAAACTGCAAAGTAAACTGAGTACCTCTATCTGAGATGATGAAAACTGAACACCATGCAAACGAACAGTCTCTCTTATATAGATCTCTGCCAACCGCTGTGAAGAATAGGTAGTACACACAGAAGTGAAGTGCGCGGACTTGGTCGACTGATCCACAATCACCCAAATAGCATCAAACTTCTTCAAATTCCATGGGAGTCCAACCACAAAATCTATGGTGATCTGCTCTCACTTCCACTATGCAATATCTATTTGCTAAAGCAAGCCGCCTGGTCTCTGATGCTCATATTTCACATGCTGACGATTGAGACACCGAGCTATAAATTCTACAATATCCTTCTTCATTCTCCTCCACCAATAATGTTGTCTTAGATCCTGATACATCTTTGCGGCACCTGGATAAATGGAATACTGCGAGCTATGGGCCTCCTCCAAAATCAACTCCCGAAGCCCATCCACACTGGCACACATATCCGGCCCTGCATCCTCATCACCCCATAATCACCAATAGTCACATCTCTAGAATAATCATGCTGAATTCTGTCCTTCAGGACAAGCAAGTGAGGATCATCATATTGGCACTCTGTGATGTGATCAAACAAGGAAGACCGAGAAACCACACAAGCTAAGAGCCGACTGAGCTCCGAAATATCCAACCTCACAAATCAATTGGCTAACGCCTGAACATCAACTGCACGAGATCTCTCCCCAACAGGGATATATGCCAAACTACCCACACTCGCTGCCTTCCTACTCAAAGCATCGGCCACTACATTGGCCTTCCCTAAATGGTACAAGATAGTAATATCATAGTCCTTTAGCAACTCCAACCACCTCTGCTGCCTCAAATTGAGATCCTTTTGCTTGAACAAGTGTTGGAGGATACGATGATCAGTAAACACCTCACAAGACATGCCATACAGATAATGCCTCCAAATCTTTAGCGCGTGAACAATGGCAGCCAACTCTAGATCATGAACAGGGTAATTCTTCTCATGGGGCTTTAACTGATGAGAAGCATAAGCAATCACTCTACCCTCCTGCATCAACACACACCCGATATCAACCCTCAAAACAACACAGTACATTACATATGAACCTGAAGCTGATGGCAAAACTAACACTGAAGCTATGGTCAAGGCATTCTTAAGCTTCTGAAAGCTCACCTCACACTCATCCGACCACATGAAAAGCACACCCATTTTGATTCAACATAGTCAAGGGTGATGCAATAGATGAAAATCCCTTAACAAACTGACGGAAATAACCTACCAAACTAAGAAAACTGCAAATCCTTGTGGTTGAGGATGGCCTGGGCCAACTCTGAACCGCCTCTATCTTCTTTGGATCAACCTGAATACCCTCGTTGGCCACCACGTGCCCCTAGAAAGCTACTGAACTGATCCGAAACTCACATTTGGATAACTTTGCATAAATCTTCTCCTCTCTCAATCTCTGCAACATAACTCTTAAATGCTCTGTGTGCTCCTCCTGACTACGCAAATATACCAGAATATCATCGATGAAAACAATAACAAACAAGTCGAGAAAAGTCCAAAAAACATTGTTCATCAAATGCATGAACATTGTTGGGGCATTGGTTAGCCCAAAGACATAACAAGGAACTCATAATGACCATATCGGTTCCTGAAAGCTGTCTTAAGAATATCCGAGTCTCTGATCTTCAACTGGTGATAACCTAAATGGAGATCAATCTTGGAGAACACCCTCGCTCATTGAAGTTGGTCAAATAAATCATCGATACGAGGCAAAGGATACTTTTTTTTTATTGTGACCTTGTTCAACTACCTGTAATCGATGAACATCCTCATAGTGCCATCCTTATTCTTCATAAATAGGACAGGCGCACCCCATGGTAACATACTAGGCCGAATGAACCCCTTATCAAGAAGTTCCTGAAGCTGCTCCTTCAACTCCTTGAACTCTGCTGGTGCCATACAATTTTGAGGAATAGAAATGGATTGAGTGATCGACACCAAATTAATACCAAAATCAATATCCATGTTCGGTGTCATGCCCGATAGGTCTACAAGAAACACATCAGGAAAATCCCTCACCACTGGAACAGAATCAATGGTAGGAGTCTCTGCACTGACATCCCTCACAAAGGCTAAGTATGAAAGACAACCCTTCCCAATCATTCGCTGGGCCTTCAAAAATGAAATCACCCTACTGGGAATAAAATTAGTCGAACCTCGCCACTTAATCCGTGTCACACCTAGCATCGCCAACATCATTTTCTTAGCATGACAGTCCAATATAGCATAATACGGAGATAGCCAATCCATGCCCAATATCACATCAAAGTGCACCATACAAAGCAACAGAAGGTCCACTCGGGTCTCCATAACCCTAATAGTCACCACACACGACTGGTACACATGGTCCATAATAATAGTATCGCCCACCAGAGTAGATACACAAACAGATGAAACAAGAGACTCACAGGGCATATCTAACTAGTGAGCAAGATATGATGACACGTAGGAAAGAGTGGAGCCAAGATCAAATAACACATAGGCATCTCTATGGCAGACTGAGACAATGCCTGTACTTACAGCATCTGAAGCCATAGCATCGGGTGAAGTTGGAAGTGCATAGAAACACGTATGACCTCTATCTGATCGACCTTCCCCTCTGAGGCGACCCCTCGCTGACTGTCCTCCACCCCTAGCTGGCTGGGCTGGTGGTGAAGTAACTGGCGTTGAAGCCGAGGGTTGACTCCTCTGCTGAGTGAACCCCTAAGATGACGAGGACACTTCCTCCACATATGCCCCAACACCCCACAATTATAATAACTCCCTAGTGCTGTAGACGGGGACTGCAGGGAACCTTTAGCATCGGGATGACTAGTAGAAAACCTGGCATAGAAGAGCCTTGAACTGATGGAGCACGGGACGAACTCTGGGCTGTAAGGGCACTGAGTAAGGAATGACCCTGATAAGAACTACGAGAACCATGGCCCCATGATGCCCTACGATAACCTAGGCGAGCTGACTGAGCATGCCTGAATGGGCGGCCTCTGCGATGCTGAAACTAGCCCCCATGATGAGTATCACTGAATCCACCCTGACCACGAGGGCTCTTAGCCTCCCATTCAAACCTCTTCTGACCACGAACCATGTCAATCTATCGAGCTATGTCAAAAAAACTCATCAAAGGTAGCACCAGATACTCTCTCTCTCTCTGTTCATAAGCAACCGAAGCTGATACTTGAGGCCATCTATAAAGCTCCTGATCCTCTCTCGATCTATGGGAACCAACCAGACCGCATGACAAGCCAACTCGGAGAATCGCATCCCATACTGTGAAACAGATATGTCGCCCTAACAAAGCTGCTCAAACTGCCTGCGCAGCTCCTCTCGACGAGACTTAGATACAAACTTTTCTAGGAAGAGAATAGAGAATTGCTGCCAAGAAAGGGGCGCTGCATCAGTCGATCTACACCTCTCATAAGTATCCCACCATCTAAGTACAACCCCTAAAAATTGGAAAGTAGGGAAGGAGACCCCATTAGTCTCTAAAATACCTGCAGTCCAAAGAATCCTCTGACACTTGTCCAAGAAACCCTGGGCATCCTCGCCCTCTACATCACTGAAAGTTGGAGGCTAAAATCTCCCAAATCTCTCCAATATGTGTTGCTCGTCCTCTAGCATAACTAGAGCTACATAGCCCTGAGCAGTTGTAACCGGCTGGGATGCACGACCTGCTCTGGTGTGCGAGCGACGGGAGTCTGAGTACCTCCCCCGGCCTGAGAAGTAGTTGCGGCCGTAGTAACTGAGATCACCTGAGCTAAGCCAATGCACACTAATAGAATCTGGGCCAAGGCCTCCAGAAGGCTTGGGATCACAATAGGCACAGCTGGTGCTGCTGGAGCATCCATAACTGGGACCTAATCCTGAGCTGGGGCTGCTGGTGGATCTATAGGTGCTGGCCTAGCTGCTGTGCGAGCTACGCCTCTGCCCCTACCACGGCCTCGACCACGTTCTCAACCTCTAGTGGCCCCAGCTGTTGGTACTGGTGGTCGTCCATCCTGACCGGTAGCGCATGTCCTCACCATCTGTGAAAAAATAGAATAACATAAGTTAAGTACTAGAATCAACATATTCGCACGACAGGAATTCAAGAATATAAAGTTTTCCTAAAGGTTATATAGCCTACCGAGGATAAATACAGACGTCTCCGTACTGATCTGCGAGACTCCACTAAACCTGCTCGTGACTCATAAGACTTGTGTAACTAGGCTCTCATACCAACTTGTCACAACCCTAAATACGGACCCGGTCATGATAGAGCCTAACATGAAACTAGGTCAGCTGATACAAACCCTAAAAAAACAAACTAATATTTATAATAAGTCATTTAAAGTCATTAATTAGCTAAAATCCCATAATATAAGTTAAAATAAATAGTGCGAAAATATAACACAGCCCGACATCGGGGTGTCACCAGTCATAAGCAACTACAACTCATCTAGGAATAAGAAAGGACAACATAGTTTGAAAACAAATGCTAATACAAAGCTGAATAAGACAGGAAGGAGAAGCAGTGGCCTGCAAACGCCAAACAGCTACCTAGCCAACTTCGGGGACCTGCTAAAGGCTTATCAGCTCTTGCTATAGTGACTCGAGACTCCTGAATCTGCACACGAGTTGCAGGGAGTAATGTGAGTATGCTAACTTAGTAAGTAATAAAAGTAAAGGCAGCTGAGCAGTAAGAAAACATGTAAACTACGTCAAAACGCTACTACAAAACAATATAAGTCCAAAATAATGCAATACAACAATAAAACTCGTAAAAACAACTCAGATCAGTAAAACCTTTTAAAATTTCTTTCAATAGTTTCAAATGAGTGATTAAATCGGTGAGTAAATGGATAGGAACGTAAACAGCCCCTTTACCAAAACAAGTACCGTAAACCGCCCCCTGGGCATAATATTAGCAGCACCAGCCCCTCGGGCTACCTCACAATCACTCATAATCAGCCCCTCGGGCAATCGCATGAAACAACAGCAGCCCCTCAGGCAATATCACATCACACACACTGGTTACCCACGCTCACTGGGGGTGTACAAACTCTAGAGGGGCTCCTACAGCCCAAGCTCTAACATAAGCCATCTTGTGGCATAACAAATCAAGCCATCGGCCTCTCATATATCACGAATCAGTACAACATGTTGCGGTGCGTAGCCTGACCCCATGATATCCTCACAACACAGGCCCTCAGCCTCACTCAGTTAGAACACACACAAACCCCTCGAGCTAATAGTAAAACAGGTACTCGGCTAAAAATATCATTTATAAAATCAAATAGAGTAAATAAAATCTGATTTATGAAATCAGTGAAAGCATAGCATGACTGAGTGTAAGTATTATCAAAACAGTGAGGAAACAGTAGTAAAAAGCCCCTAAGGGGGCCAACAGTCGGCACAAGGCCCAAACACGGCATTCATCCCCAAACATAGTAATATTTTCCAAAACACAGTAATATTAAACAGTTTTCAATCAAATACGCGACTTAACAATGGTACGAGATGGACCAAGTCACAATCCCTGATGGTGTACGACCCCACTCTCGTCATCTAGCATGCGTGTCACCTTAAAATATCACAACAATGTGAAATTCGGGGTTTCTTACCCTCAGGACAATATTTACAATTATTACTTACCTCAATCCGGTCCAAACTCTAGCCCACGATTTCTTTGTCTCTCGAATCGGCCTCAAATTGCCCCGAATCTATCCAAATCATAATCATAACATCAAAGTAGGCTAAAGGAACAAAGCCCACACAAAAATAACCAAATTTACTCAAAAATCCCAAAATTGGCCAAACCCGACCCCGGGGCCTACGTTTCGGATTTTGATAAAAATCATAAAACTAGGATCCTTACACTCTCACGAGTTCATACATATCAAATGCATCAAAATCCAACCATGAATGACCCATCAACTCCTAAATTTAAAGTCTCCAATTTTCAAGCCCTAATCCCCAAATTTTAACCACTAATTTCCGTAAATTCCATGTCTAATCAGTAAAATATCACCATAGAAACGAGTTTTAGTTCCAAGAATCTTCCCTCCACGAAGTTCCCTTGAATTCCCTCTTCAAAATCTCCCAAAAAGCTTCAATCCCGGATGAAAATGGTGGAAAATAACCCAAATTTCTCGAAGGGGAACTTATATACTTTCTGGCCCAGGGATTCCGCACCTGCTGCCCTTTTTGTGCTTCTGCGATACCGCTTCTGTGGTGTAACCAACTGCATATGTGGTTTCCACTTAATGTCCTGGGACCGCACCTGCGCCTCACTTACCGCACCTGCGGCCTTGCAGGTGCGTTCAACCTTCCGCACCTGCGACTTCTGGTCCTCTCGCTCGTGGCCGCATCGGCGGCTACTCTAACACTTTGGTGTTCTCGCACCCATGGTCCCCAATCTGCAGGTGCGGTTATGATAGGAACTCAGCAGCTTTAGCTGAAAATTTTAACTTCCAACTTCCCGATAACCATCTGAAATCGCCCCGAGACCATCGGGACCTCAACCAAAAGTATGAACAAGTCATATACCACTATTCAAACTTATACCAATCTTTGAAACACATAAAACAACATTGAATCATCAAAACACCCTTGGATTAAAGCCTAAGGTTTCCAAAACTTCCGAATTCTGCTTTTGATCAAAAAGTCTATCAAACCTCGTCCGAATGACCTGAAATTTTTCACACACACTCCAAATGACACAACGGACTAACTCCAATTTCTAAAATTCCATTCCAACCCCTATATCAAAATGTCCGCTACCAATCGAAAAATGCAAAAATTGTAATTTCACCAATTCAAGCCTAAATCTACCACGGACCTCTAAAATACGTTCTGATCATGCTCCTAAGTCTTAATCACCTCACAAAGCTATCCGAATCATAAAGACCAAATTCTGTGATTGTTTTCACACAAGTCAACTTCCAGTTGAATTTTCCAACTAAAAGGCCAACTTAAGAGACTAAGTGTCTCATAACACTTCAAAACTACTCCAAACCCGAATCTACCAATATGATACGTTGAAATGAAGCTAAAAACATATAAATAAATAGAAATGGGGGAAACAAAGCGGAAATCATGAAACGGCTAGATGGGTCGTTACACACAGTCCATGCCCATCAACACTTGCCCAAGTCGGACAACCTTATAAATATTATGCCGCAGTCATCATAGGGCCGTGCCGAGGTCCATAATGTAAATCCCTCATCACACCATGCCATGTTTTATCAATCAAGCTGAGGGGCTAACAAACTTCTTGGTTTGTGTGCGTGGTCTGTGTCTCTATTTGAAAAGCTTTTATGTGGAAATGTAATAAAAACATGATTTTAGTCATTAAGAACAATTTACCATGGTCAATATTTTGTGAAAAGGAAATCCTATGGGTATTTTGACAATTTTGGTATGTCTGTATTGTGATTTTAGACTTGGGCGTATCTCGGAATTGAAATTGGAGGTCCATAATTGATTTGACTTATTTTGCCGAAAACTAGTATTTTGAAAGTTTAATAATTTACTAAGTTTGACCGTAAGTTGACTTCTTTGATAATGGGCTCGGATTTTGATCTTTAAACTTGGAACGGGTCTGTATCGCTATTTGAAACTTTTCTGCAAAATTTGGAGCAATTCAGAATTGATTTGACTTTATTCGGACGCTTAGATTTGATTCTAGTTGTTCATTGAATTTTCATTTATTTTGAGGGTTGATTTAGATGTTATTTTGGTAATTTTATTGTGCGAGCAACTTTGTATGATGTTATTACACTTGTGTTCATGTATGGTTTGGAGCCCGAGGGGCTCGGTGAGTTCCGAACGTGTTTCAGATGAGTTTTGCTAGTGTGAAGATTGCTGGTACAATACCATTTCTGGTATCTGTTGTAGATCTCACATTTGCGAGGTTTGGCTCGCAATTGTGAGCCTTGCTTTTTCGAATTAAATTTTGCATTTGTGAGAAGGGCGTGGGATTGGGTAACCTCACATTTGCGAGGAAATGGTTCGCAATTGCGAACATCTAAGGATCGCATTCGCGATCACGTGGTTGCATTTACGATGCCTGGGAAAACAGTATTCTTTCACAATTGCAAAGTTGTTGGTCGCATTTGTGAAGGTGGGAACTTCGCATTTGCGATCATTTTGTCACATTTGTGAATTTTGTGGCTCTAAGACAGGATTCGCATTTACAACCCTTGTCTCGCATTTGCGGTATTCACAATTGCGAACATGGCTTCGCAATTGCGAAACCTGCAACTGGGTAAAAGAGGGGAAAATGGGACTTAGCTCATTTCACACCATGTTTCAACCCTAAACTCTCTATATGCGATTTTCCAAGAGATTTTTCTTCTCAAATTCATTAATAAGTGACTTCAATCCATTTCCTTTCAATTACCCATTACATTTCATGAGATTTTAATATAATATTTAGGATTTCCGTGGTAGAAATTAGGAATTTGGGTAGAAATAGGTATTTTTGTAAAATTGAGATTTAGACCTCGGATTGAGGTCGAATTTCGAAACAAATTACATAACTGGGCTCGTAGTGAATGGGTCAGATTTTGACTGAGCGAGCCCGAGTTTGACTTTTGTTGGCTTTTTCAAAAATGATCAAAATTGAACCTCTTTCATTTGTGGATAATTTCTAAAGCTTATTTTGAATAATTTGGTCAATAATTTGCTAGATTTTATTGGTTTGACCGGAAATGGAATTTATTGATATTAGGGACGGATCCTGATTTCAAAAGTCGTAATAGGTCCGTAATGTCATTTATGACTTGTGTGCAAAATTTGAGGTCAATTAGAGTTATTTTGGTATGAATCGGTGTTGGTTGCAAAATTCAGAAGTTCATAATTTCTTAGGCTTAAATTTTGGTTGTGATTCATAGAATTTATGTTGTTTGATGTGATTTTTTGCCTCAAGTAGGTCCGTTATATGCTTTAGAACTAGTTGGTAAATTCTGATTGGGTCCCAAGGGCCCCAGGTGTTATCTGGAACAAAATTTGACTTGTTGGATTGCTTAAGATTTGCAGCTTCCGGTGTCATCACGCATGCAAAGAGATTGACCGTAGTGCAGAATTGCGGGTGCGAGTGGTGGTGTGTAAAAGTGTAAAAGAGAGCCTAGAGCTGGGCTCGCTAGTGCGGAGAATGGTTATAGGTACGCCTCCGCAAGAGCGGTCTTTTCCTTTGTAGATGCGGAAGTTGAGGAGGGGCTTTAGGGATTGACCGCAAGTGCGGTCACTTTTTCCACAGAAGCAGGCTTGCATGTGCGAGCCTTTCTTCACAGAAGAGAAAACCTTAGACTTAAGGGGAGTCCGCACCTGCGATGGTTTTCCCGCAGGTGCAATGTCACAGAAGCGACAAAATGCCGCAGAAGCGGAAGTCACTAGAAAGAAAAGGGGAATTCGAGGGTTTTGATTCATAATTCATTTTGGACTTAGGGAGCTAGGTGGGAGACGAATTTCGAGACTTCTTCAAGGGAAACTTTGGGGTAAGTAATTCTAACTCGTTTTTGATTAATTTACATGAGTTTATTGATGATTTCATTATTCAAATTAGTATTTTGGAGTTGGAAATTGAAGAAAAATGGTAGAAACTCCTTAGGCTAAATGTTTGATTTTTGAAACTTTGAGGTCGGATTTGGGTAATTCTTGTATGGTTGGACTTGAAATCTAATGGGTGTTTGGATTTTTTAATTTTGATTGGGTTCCGAGATGTGGGACTGGATTGATTTTTTGGGTCGATTTTTCAATTCTTTGCAAAGATTGTAATTTTATTGTTTGAATTAGTTTCCTATAGTTATATTTATATGATTATTTTGGCTATATTCGAGCCATTCGGAGTTGGAAAATCGAGGGAAAGGCCTTATAGTGGATTGATTTAGCATGGTCTGAGGTAAGTGGCTTGGCTAACTTCTTTTGAGAAAATTCCCTTAGGATTTGTGTTGTTTCTGATAATTGTGATGTGTAAGAGTTGTGTACGCAAGGTGACGAGTGTGTACAGGGGCTAAATATGGAAATTACCAGTTTTTAGCTATGTAAATTCCTTTCATGTCTTAAATGAGTTACCTTAACATATTATAGTCATTATTTTTAGTCAAATTTCATATGTCTACTTGTCTTATCTCTTACTTGCTAATTTCTCAACATGTTTAGTTGAAATTCTTGTTTCTCTTATTCCGTATTCATTATTTAACTGTTGAATTCTTTACTCAAAATTGCTATTTCTTGGATTATCGTGTTGTTGAAATTGGTATTAAGTTGCGAAGGCCGCGATTCCTATTAAGGCAAAGTATTAAGTTGTTAAATATCATTCTATTTTATTCTTCCGGTTGTTGTTTGTTGAGACTTTGTGTACATTGTGGTTGAGTCGTGGTCTCCTTATTGTGATATTGGTTATTGCTTGGTTTCTCTAGCAAGTTGTGATATTGGGTACTTGAGGTGCGTTGTGATACATTGTGATATTGATACGCATGCAATGATATAAGTCTGGTTGTTGAAACGCATGCGGTGAGATAACGTGGGCTTGATACGCGTGTCTGGTAGGAGAACTACTAGAAGCCATGCGGTGTGACAAGGTGGACTAAAAACACGAGATGCTACTTAAGGAAAAATGATCTTTAAAACTAAATGTAAAGCCTCCTGCGGTTATATAAGGAAAGATTGTGAGTTATTTTTGTGATTTGGGACTACGAGGTGATATCTCGGTAGTGGCCCTTGATGATCTTTCTCTATTTGATGTACTTGTCTTGGTTGTTTGTTTCCTTAACATGTCGATCCTTGTTTTCTTCCGTGTTGTATTATCTGCTTTTATTCTGTGCATTTAACTTTTGGTAAATTCCTTATTGTTTCATTTTCATTGTCATTATCATTGTATTGCTATATCTTTCATCCTGTTTCCTATTATTTTCGGTAGGACATTGACCTGACCTCATCATTATTCTACCGAGGTTAGGTTTGGCATTTACTGGGTACCGTTGTAGTGTACTCATACTATGCTTCTGCACATCTTTTTGTGCAGATTCAGGTACATTTTATCAGTCCCGGCACAAGTGAGCTAAGTTGCATTTGGAGACTTCAAGGTACACCTGCCTGCATCTACAGGGCTCGGAGTCCCCTCGTATCTCTTTTTATATTTCCCTTATTTACTAGACACAGTTGTATAGGAATAGTTTTGGTATTGTCATAGAGCTTGTAACTTGTATTATGCCAGGTTTTGGGATATCATATATACTTTGAGCTGTAGAGATTTCCCTTTATATATATGTTTCTGAGTGTTTGAGATTTTAGATTATTGTTTCATTCACTTTCGCATGTTATTAAGCTTGCCTAGTCTTAGAGACTAGGTTCCGCCACGATATCCAACGGAAGATAATTGTGGTCGTGAAAATAGCATTGCCATAAACCCTTTATAACCTCGTAAATGACCTTAATCCCTTCAAATTCATCTGAAGCTACTATGACTCATCCTAACACTAAAGTACGAGATGTTACATCCTTCCCCCCTTAGGATACGACCTACTCTGATGCCACTTTGTCACGTCCCAACCTGGGGAGGCATTGCTAGCACCCGGTGTCGTACTGGCCTGAGAGAACCATTTTGTTACTCATGATCGTCCAAATAAAACTCGAACATACATAAGTGGAGTTGGCAAAAATCAGTCTTTCTGTAACTATCATGGGTCAACATGGCCACAACTCGCAATTCATAACTGTAAGTAGGCAAATGTTGTATCAGCGATCCATCGTACTTAAAACATGAATACACACGGACCGTCAAGACCTGTGACACTGTACATAATGACATATGTCTACAAAGCCTCGAAGAGTATTCGATATCAAACGGGACATGGCCCCGGCCTACCCATAAGTTTGTGGCAAAACTCTGATATGATGACTTATAGACTCGTCTGCACTCCGAATGATGTGGAGTTTTACCAATCCTTTGTTGAATGCTAAACTTGTCTACTATAAGGGCTCGACAAATTGATTACCTACACCTGAATTCATAAATGCTGCATCCACAAAAAAGAGGATGCCAGTACGAATAATGTACCGAGTATGTAAGGTAGAACTAGAACATAACAATAAGTAAACATCAATGAAAGAGATATATGAATCAACTTGAACCTCTAAAGTGATATTGAGGGCCATGATATACATACTAATTATACTTATATATATTCACTGCATCTCTTTGGGACTATTATTAATATCGTAACGTGACTACCTAACTGATCAATGGTAACTGTCCGACTGGCCGTAGCTCGGTGATAAATGCATAACTGCCCAAGCGGTAGTAACTGCCCAGCTGGCCGTATCTCGGCGGTAAATGAAGATGCATATAACATTCCATTATGACCATTAAGATCTTTATCGCATGCCTCAATAGAGGATTGGGAACATACTTAGACATTCTTTGAATTACATTCTACATGTATGAATAACGTAGACATCCTTAACTATTAAGAGTAAAATTATTTATGAAATAACATTACGTTTACGATTCGTTACTTGGATCAAAACAAGTAAGGATTAGCCTTAACACACCTTAACCACAAAGCTACAACTGTTGCACAAGTCCTCGCACTTTTTACGGATGGTAATCTTGATTCCGAATGGCTACCGCGAGTCAATCCTTCCAATATAAACTCAACCTTAAATGCTCATACGAGCCCGTAGCAAGTCGTAGATGACGAATCAACTTAAATAAAGAATCATCCCCAAAGTGAAACCATGGTTGCTACCAACGCTTCCTTATACCAAAATAACTTATTCTCAAGGTGAAAGTATGAATTTCCCCAAATAAAAGAATGAACTCCTAACTAAAAGTGTTGCTAAAATTCGTTAGTACAAATGAAAAGATCGAGAAATACATAAAGTTGCTTAGCATATATATATACACACGAAGCTATATTTATCATGTAAAAGAAAGTAGCTTAATATTCTTATCCAATAATTTAATAATATACCATAACATATATAGCTATGATAGGAGCAAGTCCACGTGAACCCACCTAGAAGAGTTAAAGCAAATAATCATTTTGTCTTCATCCCAACGTAGAACATTTGAAATATTCAATTACTAATAAATCATGGGCATTTTATAAAGTTAATACATACACTAACATTTCAACGAGACGTGAAGATTATAACAGTGGTAAAAATTGTATTTCATCAAATTCTAATTTCCCATCTAATCTCAAGAATACAAAGTTTTGTACTATTAATTCTCAAAATGGAAAAAGATTAACTTTTATTATGAGAAAATAATTGTTATCTTTATAACAAAGAAAATCCCATTTATAAGCTTTCTCATATGAAATGTATAATTTAAATCATATTCGGAAGTAGTAATAATAGTAACTATCCAAAATTATGCTTAACAATTTATTACTAAAAGGTTTTCCTTATAAGTGTATATATATACACCGTATCAAAATAACGTCAAACAGTATTAAGATTGTAAAACAAAATAGCATTCCCATAAACCTTTATAACCTCGTGAATGACCTTAATCTCTTCAAACTCATATGAAGTTACTACGACTCGTCCTAACGCTAAGTTACGGGTTGTTACAAGACTACCTTGACTATAGCTCTAGTTCTGTTTTTACCTTCGAGATCGGGTTCTTATATAGTTTATTGTGATGCTCACGGATTGGCATTGGATGTATGTTGATGCAGGAGGGTAGAGTTATTGCTTATGTTTCGCATCACTTGAAGCCCCATGAAAAGAACTACCATGTACATGATTTGGAGTTGGTATCAATTGTTCACGCACTTAAGATTTGGAGTCATTATCTTTACGGCATGTCTTATGAGGTGTTCATATATCACAGGAGTCTCCAACACTTATTCAAGCAAAAGGATCTGAACTTGAGGCAACAGAGGTAGCTAGAGCGACTAGAGGACTGTGATATCACCATTCTTTATCACCCGGGTAAGGCCAATATGATGGCCAATGCTTTGAGTAGGAAGACTGAGAGAATAGGGAGTCTTGCTTATATTACAGTTGTGAGCACGTGATTTTTGCCTCGCGTGAATTACTCCTACAGGATTTTTAAAATTAGGATTTTTCCTTTAATTATTTAATTTTTTAGGAATTAATTGCATAATTTTATGTTTATTTGCATTTTTATGTGCATGTTTAATTTATATAATTCATAAAAAATACAAAAATAGCGCATTTCCATTTAGGACCCAATTTTCTACTTTTTAGGATAATTATATAATTAATAAAAGAAAATACCAAAATAGCTCTTCTTGCATTTTACCTTTTAACTTTCGAATTTGTCGTAGTTTTCTTTGTAAATTAGGACTTAATTAATTTTGAGAAAAGCAATTAGCTAGTTTTTGGCTTTAAATCAGGTCTTTTTTTTTATTTATGTTTAACAAAAATCAAAAAGAAAAAGAAAAGGAATTAAAAAAAAGAATTTGTATTTTTGGGCCAATCTCTTTGACCTGGTCAAGCCCAATAGCCAAACCCCCCAAAACTGCCCCAGCTTGCCTACCCGGCCCAAACCCACATACAATACCCGGTCCAACCCCTTACCACCCAAAATGACCCCGTTTTGCCCTTAAGTAATCTCAACCATCGAGGTTTGTAGATCAGACGGTTGAGAACTCAAGGACCCTAGGTATTTAACTGTCTTAACACACCCCCCTACCCTCTTCGCTTCTTCTCCATTCAACCCTAGAGACAGCCCTCCGTCTCCGCCATCTGCCACCGCCGAAAATCGCCTACGGCGGTGGCGAGTCTCCAACCCCGGCCAAATTCACACCAGAGCCTCCTCTCACCTCCCTTATGCCCATGACATCATCGTCTTCCTTCAAATCTTACTAGAAACCCCCAAATATCCCAAACCCTAGACGTCGCCCTTGTGTTCTCCGACGGCGGCGCCATGCCAAACGCCTCTCACCTTTTAACCAGACAACAACCACACTTCCGCTGCCCTATATCCATTATCAATTATTCCAAAACTTTCACCCATGTGTCCAAATCTCGGATCTAAGTTTTTAAAGAGAAGACCAAGTGTTAAATTATCCCTCTCGTTTGAGTTCTTGGAGGTTCTCAGGCTCAATTTGAGTCATGCTCTGACTAGCCAACCTTGATGAATCACATCGTCTTTTGATTCCCTCCGTTTGATCAAGTTCTTTCTGGCCAAAATCAGGTTGTCTCTATTTCTTCTTTAGTTTTCTTTTTCCGTTAGGTTTGTTGAATCAGTTTAATTAGTTAATCACTTTAATTAAAAATAGTAGCTCAATGATTAGATTGGTTTATCTGAGACTGAATTCTATTTCTTCAATCTAGGCTTACCTGTTTAATCTTTGCTTTACTTATTATTTTCAGAATTAGAAATAAGTTTAATAATTTTCCCTCTTTAAATTCTCGATAATATTAGTTTTAAGGATTTCATTCTTGTTTGTTTCATGGTCTGTTCTGAACACTATTTAGTTAGTTTCTCTTCAATTTTGTTTTAAGTTATTTGCTCAGATGGCCTTTTTCTTTGATTTTTTGGGGTTGTGTTGAATTGAACCCCTAGGATGTTAGTCTTGGCCAGTCAATTTTTGGAAAACCTTTGGGGGTCTGGGTCGGAATTTAGGCTTTGGATCAGCCTTGGGCTCTTTGAGTCACTTGTGACCCAATTCAAAAGGGCCCAGCTATTTTTAAGCCCAAGCTAGTTTGGTAGTTTAGGTAATTTTCAAAGCCTTTGAGGGTAAACTAGGTAACACACCTAGGGAATCTTTTGGTAACAGCCTTAGAAGTTTCTAGTAAGGGTTTGATAGTAAATGTCAGTTTTAGCTTGAGTAGCAAGGCATAAAATGAAGGACTAACTAGCTAAAAAGAGAAACTAAAAAGGACTAAAAGGTTAAAAAAAAAAAAATCTGAAGTTGCCCTAGTAACTTGCCTATAAAGGCATTGTTACTTGAGGCTCAATTCAGAATTTGGAAGGGCTAAAAAACAGAGAAAAATAGAGACGGCAGAAAAAATACCAAAAATCTAGTATTTCATTGAGTCTCTGCCTTGAACTTTAAGGGGTTTTGATTCACTGAAGTTGTTCTCTGATTCCTGTGTGGTTTGAAATGGATTGAAATTTGGTTTTCGAAGCTGATTTTTTTGGTATATCTGTTTCTTGATTCATCTAGGGATTTCAAGCTTGAAATAGGTTTTTGATCTTGAGTTTGATGTTGTTGGTTTCCCTGCTGTTGCTTGGCTGAAGTTACTGCTGTATTGTTGTTGCAACTTCCTCACTTCTTTTTCTTTTAAATTCCAGGTACGGATCTTGAATCTCATAATGTGAAACCAAGTTTGAAGATGGAATGAAGCAGTTTCTACCTCTTAATATTAGTTTTCTCTTTGTGCTAAAAGTATTCTTTCTTCCATGACTCTATGCCTGTTTCACTTCAATCAGTGAAATAATGATTTTTTTTCCTTTAGGATAGATAAGGATCAGGCTGTAATTAATTATGGACTGTTTGAACTATATCATGTCTTATTTGTTTATTTTAGTTCTAGTAGTATAGATTAGTCTTGCAAGTCACGTTAGTTTAAATGTAGTAATGAGGTTGGAATTTATCAAGTCTACTACTGTCATTGCGTATGAATTTTCAAGTACCTCAAAGGTTTATTGTCATGTTTCAAATGTTAGCTTGAGTTGTTGCATGAATCTGAAGATAATTGCAGGATTACTGGATGTGTTTGTATTAGCCTTATTTCTGTGGTTTAGTAGATGTTTGAAATAATTCCATGTTTTGGTGCTTAATTCCTATAACTTAGTCTTGACGACATTTGACTAGAGTTTTAAGGTCTGTAAAAGGATAAAACCCAATCATCCATGCATTTTCTTAGTTTTAAACGTGCAGATCACTGTTGTTTTGCCCATTATTTGCATATTAAAAAATGAAGTCTAAAAGAGTTAGTCAACGATTTGAATAAACAGGCGAAGGTCCTGAATTAGAGAACCAAGTCTTTAATTTAATGTCCATTATGTTTGCATTACTGCCTGGGCTGTTTTGGCCATAAGGAATAAGTTTAATATTGGCCCATTTACATAGTAACGAGCCCAAATATGGTTAGTCCATTGAGTCAATTAATACTACTAAGTTGTGAGCCTGTAGGGACTCGATCCTGAATCCCTTGCTTCAGTTTGCCTCCGAGTTGGGCTCGTCTTATGTTCAAACTCTGTACAGCTTTACGAACAAAGCTGAATAAATTTTCCTTCTCCCTGGGCTGGTTTCGAGCCCAATATGCTGGAAGCCCTAATTCATTATTGGAGCTGATGGTTTAAAATTGAAATGTAGGCATTAGGCCTTCGAAGTCAAGCGGCAGACTTGAACTAAGGATTCTTCGATAATGAAGATCATCCTTGTTTGAGTTTGGGCTTGATCTTTTGGCCCAAATTTTTTGGAATACCTTGATGTTAGTAAATTCATAATGTAAATTAATTATATTTTTTAGAGACAATCTTAATAGATTATAGTATTTCATCTTTAGGACAATCCTTTAAAAACGGAATCGAGGTGCGCCGCGCCAAATAATATCACAAATTGCATGGCCCTCTTTAACTATTTCTTTAAAATACTTAGAACTCGGGATGTGCTATTTAGCAAATTTTTATGGTCTCCTGCAAAGTTAACAATGCGTTAGTTGCTTTAAGCGCGTTATTTAATAATTTTACCTTCCTAAACTCGGGTGTGCATTTCATGTGACCCAAATCCAAATTTTAAAATGATGAATAAAATGTGTTTCGGATTGCAGGTACATTTCATGTGACACGATCCAAAGACACGTTTTAGATGACGGTCAATCTTCTTTAAAATTTATTAAAGTGGTAAATAATTTAAAATTGCATTATAGGTCTGAACATGTATTAAAATCAGATAATAGGCCATTTGTAATAGTTTAATCGACCGTGCTAGAACCACGGAATCTGGGGGTGACTAACACGTTCCCCTTAGTTAACAGAATTCCTTAGTCAGAATTTCTAGTTCGCAGACTTCACTTGGAAAGTCGAAAACTTCCTCGATTTGGGATTTAAGATAAACCGGTGACTTGGGACACCAAAAGCCAAACCTATCCCAAGTGGCGACTTTGATCATTAAATAATCCCATTTCTAATAATGTCACTTAAAGTGGAAAAACTCCCTTATACACTATCCTTCGGGGTAGGTGTGTAAAAAAGGAGGTGTGATAGCTCTGGCGACTCTACTTGGGAAACAAACCCAGAATTTCGGTTCAGGGTTCAAGAATTCGAGCTTAGAGTAGCTGTTATGATTGGCTTTATCTGTTATCTGATTTTCATACATGTTTCATCCCAATGTGCTAAATGCTTTACCGCTTTGATATTTGTTGAATTGTATATATAAACTACTACGAAACCCTTCCTCTCTCTGAGTCTTCTACATCATGGAGAAGGGTGCACTTCGTGTAACTTCTCTTCTGTTTAGAGTCATATCCCATTTTAGAACGAGGTTCGGACAAGTTGCTAAGCTGGCGGAGTTTCTGTATCCCACGTACGCTTCCCTCCCCCCACCCCCAGCTCGAGTTGTCCGCTTCTGTAATCCAGGTCTAGCACAATAAACCCAGGTTTTAAACCTAGTATAACAAGGCCTCATGTCGGATCCCCAGTAGGAACGTTTGTTTGCATCACGTGCATTTGACTTAGGGGACTCAACATAGGGGTTGGTCCGTCTAGGACAGGTGACCTGAAATGAAAAGACCATCCTGATGCATCTTACTTGCTACTTGTGCATGTATTTGCTTGGATTTGCATGTTGACCGGCTTGTAAATAATGGGAGGGAGTTAAAAAAAAGAGAATAGTAATGTTAGGGTAATCACCTGCTTTGAAAAACCAATACCCAATTAGTACTGAAACTCTACCGGTTTTTTTTTAAAAAAAAAAGAAAAGAAAGATTTTTGTTTTCAAAAATAGTTGGTTTTGTCAAATCTGTCCGAACTACGCCAATTTGATTCCCACCGGATGTGGGATACATAGGAAACCCTCATCGGGTCCAACTTCCCTTTTTTTCAAAAATAGCCCAAAAACAATAAAAATTTTAATCTTGGCCACAAATAAGTCGAGTGATGACATTCTTGTTTAAAATAAGCCGAATGTCCCCAAAAGGGCGCCGGAAGGCTATTTTTGCAAGAACAACCACCTTGGGTCATTTTCAACGGTTAGCGGGCACAACTTTAAAATCTTCTTTCCCGAAGTGCTGAAAGGTCGTATCCCCAAAGTCGAGGTTTTGATTTTGAAATGAAAATTTTGAGAAAAAATGATGTTGCTTTTTCTTCTTTTAAGTTAAAATAAGTCCTTAAATCACCTTAATAAATGTGTAGGATGAGCACAAATGAAATTGAACCCTTCACAGTCCATAAGGAGATCCTCTTAAAGCTCCATATGTGGTGGAATGATCTAGAAAAGGGCAGTAGAAGACAGTGGTAAAAGTTCTGGGTGGCCTCGTCAGACTATTGAACGTCGAGCCAAGGGTGGACATAATTGAAGCTTTAATACCTTTCTGGGACCCAACTCGCAATGCCGTTTCTCTGACTTTGAGCTCACACCTACATTGGAGGAAGTTGGGGGTTATGTGGGCCTTAATGGAAATCTTAGAAGCCGATATTCGTTGGTACGAAGACCGGTATCTCCCCACAAGTTCTTGGACTTGCTGAGTATTAGTTGGGATGTTCAGGACGAAAATGTATTAGAAGGGTATTACACACTCCATTTCTTGTATCATCGATATGGGAAACCCCAAGGTTTTGAAGAGCCAAACATTGGTCTAACTTATGCCAGAAACAAAGACAAATGGGAGGCAAGGCGGAGTTTAGCTTTCATGGTAGATTTCTTGGAAGTTATGGTCTGTCCACGGAAAGATGGGAACATAGATATAGGTCTTGTGGGAATGATCGATGTTGCCAACAAGAAAGCAAACAACACTATGGTTTCTCTGATCATATCTGAAATCTATCGAGCCTTGACTATCTCTCGGGAAGGGGGAAAGTTCTTCCAGGGTTGCAATTTGTTGCTACAATTATGGATGCAAGAACACCTTTGTCACCAGGTTGGATACATGAATTATGGTTTAACCGGGTTGAGCTGCATTGAAGAATTTGAAACCCGGGTAGCAGGTATTGAATTCCCTATGAGTACTGAAGCTTGGCTTGCACATCTGAGATCCTTGACTGCTGATAAGATCGAGTGGACATTCGGATGGCTCCCTACCACCGAAGCAGTGTACATGTTAGCTGAAGTGTCTTATATCCTCTTGATGGGCATCCGGAGCATCCAACCCTACGCTCCCTACAGGGTCTTGCGACAACTAGGAAGATTTCAAAATATCCACAATGATGAAAATTTGAGTAAACATGTCATTGAACTAGGCCCAAAAGACGCATTTCCAAAAAGGAAAATTCGCCAAATATGGAATGAGTGTAGGTTTCTTGAACCTAAGACTATAGTGAGAGACCGGGCTAGTGGTGAAGTGGACCCTAAGTACATGATTTGGTTTGGCAAAAGATTCCAGATTCCTCAAAGGCCCACAAAGAGGCCAGACGTCCAACAATTTACCGATGGGGCCCAGGTGCAGTGGGATTGGTTAACTAAGGAAAATGAGTACAGATCCAAAATAAGCCAATTGGAAAGGCAAGTCATGGAGCTTCAATTTGAAAATGGTGTTCAAGACACCGCAGACGAGGGAGAAAAGAAGAAGTTGGCCCAGGAAAATGAGGCCCTTAAAGGTCAGATTAGAAAGATGAAAATAGCTGCCAATAACCCGGAAAGAAGTCGGGCTGATGAAAGACTTATAAGTGGTCTAAAAAAGAAAGTCCTCGAGTGCCAAGAAGACCTGGAAAAGTCTGAAGATAATCTAGCGAAAATCCGGGCACAGTGGAAAAAAAAGCAGAAGAACAAGCACGATTTGTGCAGCAAATGAAGAGAAATTATGAAGGGACCATCACTAGCCTGAGAAGAAAGGTGACTACTCTTGAGGATAAGGCAACCCAACGGGCTAAAGATTTCAAGGCTGATAGGGAGCATTGTTATAAGCTGATGGCCCAAATGGAGAAAGACATACAGCAATTGCAAAATCAGCACTTTCATGACTCCCAAGTGTTGGAGGCCCAAAACCAGCTGATAGGGCGGTTACTTCAGGAAAAAGGCCAAATTAGAGAAAGCATCAGAACCATCGTTGACTACATTACCATGAAGTGCCAAGTATGCGAGAACATGACTCGTACTACCTTTTAAGCTGCAGTGATGACTTCCGTTCGCCGAGTTATGAATGATTTGGAGCAACTACAAGGGGGTCTCGCACATAGGCCCACGGCAAGGCCAAATGACGTCCCACGGGCCCCAGTAGTCGAAGCTTTAATGTATTCCTGATTTTTCAAGCATCGAGTTTGTATTTTGTTTTATTTTCAAGTCTGTTTGTAGTTTTCCTTTCCAAGAAGACGAGTAGTTTAACATCTTTTGTAATAGAAGTTTTATTAATGAAAAATTGAAAATTCCCCAAAAATTGTTTCTCTAATTTTCAAATTTATTTCTCTTGAACTACGTTATGATCTGATTCACACGACGTCGTGATACGTAGGCAATCCTCATTGGATCCAGTCATATTTTTGTAAATAACTCCAACAAGAAAAGAGAAGGAAGAAAAATGAGGAAAGTAAACCAGAAAAGAAAGAAAAAGCAAGGAAAAGATGAGTGGAAATCAAAAGAGGAAAATGGGAAAGAATAAGGAAAAGCCGGGGTGACGCATGCAACCGTTGCAAGACATGTAGACACCCATTTAACCGTATAGGTGCATCACACCCCAACATGCGATTACCTATCTGTTATTTGTCTCAAACTAACTGTTTGCTACTATCACTCCAGCCCAGGTTTTATAGAAATGGTGGTTGGTGTTTCGTGGTAAACTGGTATCACATCCGTACTTTAATAGATCGAAGGGGAGCATAGAAATGTCTTCGGAAATGACCTTGCCAGCAAATCCCATCCCAGAAGATAGCCCAATCTCGGGCATCCCGGCCTCAGAATCTACGGCGGCTGAAGAAAACAGGATCCTACGTCTTAGGGTCACGAAAATGTGGGATAAATGGACGAATGGAAGGGAGCCTCCAAGTTCCATCCCCAGATTCCCCGAACTGTTCCCTAGATCAGGGTGTACCTCTAATATTCCCATCAGCCATCCAAACACCCCCACTAGGACAGCCCACCATATCGGCTCATTTCGTGGGAAAACCTTCTGAGGCTCACCCCCAGGTGTTCATGTCCGGATCGGCTTCCAATATCTTTACAGCTCCCCATGCTCAGCCACAACACAGCCTGCACTACCTAGGCCCACTTTTGATCCTTTAGCCTTTATATTCCAAAATCCTACTTTCCAAGTGGAGCCTCCTCAGTACCCCACCTATACGTATCCTCAGACACCTCTATTTGAGTTCATAACGGGAAGAGAAAAGACTCCCAAAACCCCTGAACAGGAAGAAATGGCAAAGAGGATGAGAAGTCTGGAGTAGAGCCTCAAAAACATGCAGGGTCTGAGTGGGTAGAAAAGCGTATCATATACTGATCTATGCATATTCCCTCATGTGCATTTGCCTCTGGGATTCAAAACTCCAAAGTTCGAAAAATACGATGGGCATGGTGATCCTATTTCTCATCTTATGAAATACTGCAATCAGCTACTAGGAGCTGGAGGGAAAGAAGAATTGCTCATAGCTTATTTTGGAGAAAGTCTGGTGGGTATCGCCTCTGAGTGCTACATGGATCAGGATATCGCTCGCTGGCACATCTGGTACGACCTCGCTAGAGACTGTTAGACAATTCCAGAACAATATAGACATTGCTCCAGACAAGAACTCATTGGCAAATCTGAAAAAGAAGTCCTCAGAGAGCTTTAGGGAGTATGCAATCAAATGGCATGAGCAAGCATCGAGAGTAAAGCCTCCAATGGATTAGGTTGAAATGGTCACAGTGTTCCTTCAAGCTCAGGAAGCTGATTATTTCCAAAATATGATGTCAGCTATGGGTAAACCGTTCGCGAAAGCTATCAAAATCGCCGAAATGGTGGAAAGTGGATTGAAAACAGGCAGAATCCTAAGCCAATCCGCTATTAAAGCAACCTTCCAAGCCATTCAAGGCAGGTCTGGAGGAGTGGCCAAGGGTAAGAAGAAAAAAGAAACATCCATGGCGGCATCGGGTGCAAGAAGACATCGCTCTCCTAGATCCATGTTCCCAGAAAGAATCCCTCAGCATTATTCCCCCATCAGGACATGGCCTATGCTCCTCAGCTGTATGCAATCATGAATGCTCAACCTTTTGTCCGGCCACAGCAACAAGCCAACAGAAACCAAGCTCCATTTCCAAGAAACCAGCCTCCTCACTAAAACCACTATAATCCTCGTCCTCCACAGAATAACTTTCCCCCTTGTGAGCCACCCAGGAGGCAAACTTTTACACCAATCAGTGAATCCTACTCCAATCCCTAGTCATCTTTTGCCAACATTAGGGCTCCAATCCCTGGGTTGTGCCTTTTTAGACATAGGGCCTACATACCCTAGTCGCCTTTTGCCAACATCAGGGCTCCAATCCCTGAGTTGAGTCTTTTAAGATATAGGGCCTCCATACCCTAGTTGCCTTTTGCCAACATCAGGGCTCCAATCCCTAAGTTGAGCCATTTTAGACATCGGGCCTCCATTCCCTAGTCGCCTTTTGCCAACATTAGGGCTCCAATCCCTGAGTTGAGCCTTTTTAGACATAGGGCCTCCATTCCCTTGTCGCCTTTTGCCAACATTAGGGCTCTAGTCCCTGATTTGAGCCTTTTTAGACATAGGACCTCCGTTCCCTAGTCGCCCTTTCGCCAACATTGGGGCTCCAATCCCTGAGTTGATATTTTAGATATATGGTTCCATCCCTTGATATTTTCCATTCTAGATAGAATCTGAAGATAATTGCAGGATTACTGAATGTGTTTGTATCAGCTTATTTCTGTGGTTTAATAGATGTTTGAAATAATTCCATGTTTTGGTGCTTAATTCCTATAACTTAGTCTTGACGACATTTGACTAGAGTTTTGAGGTCTATAAAAGGATAAAACCAAATCATCCATGCATTTTCTAAGTTTTAAACGTGCATATCACTGTTGTTTTGCCCATTATTTGCATATTAAAAAATGAAGTCTAAAAGAGTTGGCCTACGATTTGAATAAACAGGCGAAGGTCCTAAATTAGAGAACCAAGTCTTTAATTTCATGTCCATTATGTTTGCATTACTGCCTGGGCTGTTTGGGCCATAAGGACTAAGTTTAATGTTGGCCCATTTACATAGTAACAAGCCCAAATATGGTCAGACCATTGAGTTAATTAATTCTACTAAGTTGTGAGCCTGTAGGGACTCGATCCTGAATCCCTTGCTTTAGTTTGCCTCCGAGTTGGGCTTGTCCTAAGTTCAAACTCTGCACAGCTTTACGTACAAAGCTAAATGAATTTTCCTTTTCCCTGGGCTGGTTTTGAGCCCAATATGCTGGAAGCCCTGATTCATTATTGGAGCTGATTGTTTAAAATTGAAATGCAGGCATTGGACCTTCCAAGTTAAGCGGAAGACTCGAACTAAGGATTCTTTGATAATGAAGATCATCCTTGTTTGAGTTTGGTCTTGATCTTGGGGCCCAAATTTTCTGGAATACCTTGATGTTAGTAAATTCATAATGTAAATTAATTAAGTTTTTTAGAGACAATTTTAATAGATTATAATATTTCATATTTAGGAAAATACTTTAAAAATGAAATCGAGGTGAGCCACGCCAAATAATATCACAAATTGCGTGGCCCTCTTTAACTATTTCTTTAAAATACTTATAACTCGGGATATGCCATTTAGCGAATTTTCATGGCCTCCTGCAAAGTTAACAATGCGTTAGTTGCTTTAGGCGCGTTATTTAATTATTTTACCTTCCTAAACTCGGGTGTGCATTTCATGTGAGACAAATCCAAATCCTAAAACGTTGAATAAAATGTGTTTCGAATTGCGGATGTATTTCATGTGACGCGATCCAAAGACACGTTTTAGACGACGTTCAATATTCTTTAAAATTAATTAAAGCGGTAAATAATTTAAAATTGTACTATAGGTTTGAACATGTATTAAAATCATATAATAGGCCATTTTTAATAGTTTAAGTGACCGTGCTAGAACCACGGAATTCGGGGGTGCCTAACACCTTCCCCCTGGTTAACAGAATTCCTTGGTCAGAATTTCTGGTTCGCAGACTTCACTTGAAAAGTCGAAAATTTCCTCGATTTAGGATTCAAGATAAATCGGTGACTTGGGACACCAAAAGCCAAACCTATCCCAAGTGGCGACTCTGATCATTAAATGATCCCATTTCGAATAATGTCACTTAAAGTGGAAAAACTCCCTTATACACTATCCTTCGGGGTAGGTGTGTAAAAAAGGAGGTGTGACAACAGTTGGGGAGAGACTTTTAGCATTGGATGTTCAAGCTTTGGCCATTCAGTTAGTGAGGTTGGATATTTAGGAGTCCAGTAGAGTTTTTGCTTGTGTTGTATCATTGTCGTCCTTGTTTAAGCACATCAAGGCCTGTCAGTATGATAATCCCCACTTGCTTATATAGAGGGACACGGTGCTTCACAGTAATTCTAAGGAGGTTACAATTGGATATGATGGGGTATTGAGGCTTCAAGGCCGGATCCATGTTCCAAATGTGGATGGAAACTACCTCAGCCTTATTTCCATGGCAAACGTTAATTTTCTGGCTTATTTTGTCTTGTGTCGTCGCACCCAATTATGCAACTATTATATATATATATATATACATAATTTTAAATTTATAGATAAAATTTTGAAAATTTGAATTATAACAAAAAAGAATTTTATCTTTTGTTATCATGTCATCATACTTAATTCGTTAATGATCATATATGTAACGACACGACCGACGTTTTGAGCTCTAGCGCGTCGTTCAGCACTCAGAGGCCATGAGCAGCTTCATTTTAGGTATTATGACTTGTACGTGCGGTCGGAATTGAATTTCGAGAAGTTCAGAGTTGATTTGGAAAAAGAATTCTCATTTCAGAAGATTAAAGTTGAAAGGATTCACTAAGATTGGATTTTTAAGTAAACAACCTCGAAATCGGGATTTGAAGGTTCAACAGGTTCGTATGATAATTTTGGACTTGGCGTATGCCCGGATCGGGTTGTGGATGACGAGTGTTTTGGTGCCCATTGTGGAAGTTAGCATTTTGGAAGAAATTTCATAAGTTTGGCTTGAAGTGCATTTCAGTGTTATCGATGTCTATTTGGGATTCTGAGTCTGGAGTATCTCCCTATGGTAATTTTGGAGTTGGGAGCGCGATCGTACGTGAATTCGGAGGTCCGTAGGTCATTTTAGAACCATTTGGCTAAAGATAGAAATTTGGAGGTTTTTGAGAGGTTTGACCGGAAGTGGACTTTTTGATATCGGGGTCGGAATCTGACTCTGAAAGTTGGAGTAGATCCGTAACGTCGAATATGATTTGTGTGCAAAATTTGAGGTCAATCGGACGTGATTTGATAGGTTTAAGCATTGAAAGTAGAAGTTGGAAGTTCTAAAGTTCATAAAGCTTGGATTGGAGGTTGATTCATGATTTTAGCGTTGTTTGATGTGATTTGAGGCCTCGAGAAAGTCCGTAATGTGTTTTGGGACTGTTGATGTGATTGGTCGGGGTACCTGGGGCCTCGGGTGTCTTTCGGATTGTACTGCGCTCTTATTTGATGTTTCAACACCGTTTCTTTGGTCATAAAGGGGTACCATATTAAGAAAATGAGCTCCAAATTAAGTTTTTATTAAACCATTGGATCTGTATCGTAATTTCGGAGCTATAGAAAAAAGAATCGTCCAATTTGGACATCGTATGAGGGAGTTATGCTCATTTCCATGTCGAGAAAGTGTTGGTTACTGTCATAACCGTAGAAGAGGAAATTCTCAGCAGAAGCGGAAATTTTATGCAGAAGCGGAACCGCAGAAGTGGAAATTTTTCCGCAGAAGCGAAAACTGCTGGAGGCAGAGAGATTTCTTTAAAAATCAAAGTTTGGCTCATTTTCACTTCATTTCTTCCATGGGAGCTGATTTTGGAGCAACTTTGGAATGCCATTTTCATCACCAAGTATAAGGTAAGTGATTTCTACTAGTTTTGAGTATATACAAGGTTTATATATTGATTTAGACATGGAAAATTGTAGAAAACTTAGGGTTTGAGGGAAAACCTAGAAAACTAGTATTCTTGGATTTTGACCACGATTTTGCGTATGGAATTTAGAGAAAATCATATATTCAAGTTCGTAAGTTTATGGGTAAACTTTATCTTCGGAAAATTTTAGATTTCGGGCACGTGGGCCCAAGGGAATTTTTGTTAACTTTTCGATCGGGGTTAGGAATTATTATAAATTAGATTATAATGAGTACCTTAGCATATATTAATGGATTGGTATCATTATTGGCTAGCTTTGGAGCTTTGTTCATCGGTTCAAGTCATCGGAAGGGCGTCAAATGCCGGCTATGGATCTTTGGAGCTAGGTGAGTCTCCTTCCTAACCTTGTAAGAGGGAATTGTTCCCATAGGCAAAATAATTGGTTATGTGCTCCTATTTGAGGGGGCTATGCAGGCACGAGGTGATGAGAGTCCGTGCGTAGCTACAGTTATGCTATTGTCCGGGTAGTTTAGGACCCAAAGCATGCTATATTTGGAATGTCTGCAACCTTATTGACAGTTTGAATTGTTTGTATCACATTGGATTAGTAAATGAGTTTCTAAAAGGATTAAACTTCATTTTCTTAAATTTGTTAAAAGAGAATAGGCTTTTATTTGGATAAATGTTCCCCAATAAATTCCTAATTGGGTATTTGAGCATGTATTTCGATGTGTACCTGCATCGCACGTATGATTCGTGAGCAAGGTATTTGTTTATTTTATGTTGACCGTGTCGCAGGATAGTTCTCGAGCGGGTAATAGATGCATCTATGGTTCGAGCCGTTCGAACCTCGGCAGTGCACAGTTTACATTTTTATTGGAGCGGGCCGTCGACCTCGGCATGACATGTGCATGCTTACATTGCTTGCCTGAAATATTAAATGTTGATATTGCCTTTTTATGGCCTGATATAAATTGATAAAGATATTGAAAGGTAAATCTTGAAAATCCTTATCAATTGATGAAGGTGTGTACCTATTTTTCGGCTTGTGAGTTGGAACTGCTATATAAATCCATGTTTTCCGCACATGTTATTATATTATCATTCGACCACTAGCAAGTGTTAAAGTCGACCTCTCGTCTCTACTTCTTCGAGATTAGACGGGATACTTGCTAAGTACACATTTTCATACTCATACTACACTTGCGATGCATTTTGTTGCAAAGGTTTATTATGTGGCTGGTGGCTTAGTGGCACAGCGGCAAGATTGACACGGAGACTAGGTGAACTTTACTTCCTCGAGGCGATCCGCAGCTAGTATAGTCACTCTCAGGATTCTATTTATTTTCTGTCCAATTGTATTTCGGATAGCTGTTGTAATTTGTTTGGCTTTTTCTTAGAAATTGTTCTTGTACTTGTGACACCAGGTTCTGGGATGTACTTGGGTTTATTCAGAATTTTTAAAGTTGTTTAAATATTTCATTATTCATTCGGACGAATATACTGAGTATTGTTTTAATCGTATAAAAGAAGTGTTTTCAAGATTATTAAAACAAGAATTTAATTAAGTATTTCAGTTGGCTTGCCTAACAGCGGTGTCCGGCGCCACCATGACCATTAGTGGATTTTGGGTCATGATAACATGGTATCAGAGCACTAGGTTCCCTTAGGTCTCACGAGTCATGAGCTAGTCTAGTAGAGTCTCGAGGATCGGTACGGAGACGCCTGTACTTATCTTCGGGAGGCTAGAGGGCTATTAGGACTACTTCCCTTCTTGATTCCTTATCGTGCGATTTGCTTCATGTGAGGATTATGCCTTTGTTTCTTTCCTGCTCAATCTTATGCGACGCGAAGCGCTTGTTATAAATCAAAAATTGAAGAATTTTAATGGCATTACAGATGTGGTGCGGGATGTTTCTCCCGGTATAGTTGATCGGACTATTATCGTCGCCTTGTGGAAGAGAATTTTATTGTTTCAAGCTCAGTAGCGGTACTTTTGAGAGCTCTGAGGTTAGTCACTAGTTGCCGTGATGCTTATGAATAATTGTTCCACGGTATTGATGTGATGGTAGGATGTTTGCCTATGTATCGAGGCAGTGAATGACTTGAAGGGAGGTTTACTCAGTGCATGATCTAGAGATTCGGTGTTTTACTCCCTGCAAAAGGCAATCGGGCAGAGAATGTTCAGGTTTGAGTTGATGAGGTATCGAGACTCGGTATTTGCTAGCGTGGCGGTATTTTCTTCTATAATGTGGTCGTGGTCCTCTCTGAATGTACAAAATTCTCCGGTGTTATGGTCTTCTACAATTCGCCTTGGGATAGGGCATTGAGGAATAATATTGGAGAAACGACTGTTAGACATCGCGAGGTAGGTTGGTTCAAGATTCACCCGGCATTTCTAATATTGGCAGCTCGAGAAAGATGATCTTCAAAAATTTGAAGTTAGTAGCGATTTGTGGATTCAAATGCAGTGAAGATAGATTTTATTTAAGGCAACAATTGAGCAGCAACGTGTGAGGAATGACATGTGGGAAGTGTCAGGCGGTGCTTAAAACCTCTAGAAGGCCATGTATAAGGGAGCAGGTCGAGTAGTTGATTAAAGAAGTGAGTTTGCCCAAAGTGGGAGAGTGGCGGAGCTGCATAGGGGCTTGGTGGTAGGATGACTAGGAATGATTTGGGATTTTAGTGGCTTGCAATTGAAGCCTACGGGTTTAATTAGAAGTATGGGCTAATATGCGGCAAAGAGATCAGTCGTGCAAATGTGGTTGATGATTCAGAGTATAAAAATGGGGTTTTACGGAAAGAATCTGAGAATTTAGGCGGTTGATTGTGCAAGGTTATGTCAATAAGAGATAAGGAATCCCGGTGAGTTCTAGAGTTGTGTAATAGTGGCTTCAAGCTAAGTGGGAGAGTCCAACCGCCTATTATTGGATTGCATGGTTAACCGCTGCCGAGCTTTTCTGGTTGTTAGCATATTTCTGGGTTATTTCAGCTACGGGAAAAGAATATAAGTGGTGATTTGAGCAAAGGAATAGTTAAGGGGTGCTATGGTTGGCCCTATTGGCTCATGCTCAGACTTGGGGAAGGATTCAAGATTCATGCCTTGTATAGATGCGGGTTTCAAGGAAAGTAATTATGCCGGGTGCTTCATCGAGAGGGTATTCTTGTGCTAGAAAACTCTTATAGTTGATTAAATTCAGGACTAAGTCAGAGCATGTGGCTCTCAACAACGGTCCTAGTGGATTTAAAAGGGGTAAAGTGTGGTGCCTAATGATTTTGAGCCTATGGGTGCGGTTGAGAATCAATCTTTTGAAGCAGCTTATGAGTGGAGGCCCAGAATATTCTATGATGTTTTGACTTGCAGTGTAGCACTTGAGAGGAAAATGAGAAAGGACTTTGGATTTGTAGAAGGATTAGCAAAATGGGCATATCAGTTCAGGGTGCGAATGTGCGCACAAGTAAGGTATGAAATGGTTCATGGGATTTGAGACAGCATGGTCTCACGAATCAAGGCCACTCAGGGTGAGTGCGGATGGAGTATGCTATGTGTTGAAAGGAGTTATTGTTATTAATAAGGCAATCAGGGCAAATCGAAGGAAGATATGTTGGTTAACCACAGTTGAGTTGGCGTATTGGTAGTAGAGATCTGTTCCTTCGGCGTGATCAAGTTATGCATATGATTTGTGGCGGTACATGTGAGGCTTGTCGGCCGCCGTAATTGATGTTATTCAGAAGAATTCTACTGTTATGGCTGGTTATGTGGAAGCAGATTCCGGAAGGGCTATGGTGGCTTAGACCACTACTTAGATGTTTGCATATTCTATGGTTATAAGATTTACCTATGTGTTGCTACGGTTCTCCTGAAGTGAGTCCAGTGAAAAGCATTATGTGATAAAGTGTTAACCTATTAGTGGTTCCGGAGTTATGATGAAAACAAATCATGTCCTATCGTATATCGGCACGTTGGGTGTAGTCAGTGGTATGGAATTTGAAGTGAGGATCAAGGTTGCAATTCGGTGTTGGCAAGGATGTCACGAGCTCGGATGAGCAGGGAGGGAATTTTGATGTTCAAAGTAAGTTGGTATTGTCTGCAGTGTCGCCTGAGATCGGTGTTCTGTGAGAAAGGCTTTGCATCCTGGTTAAGGATTCTTGATCGCTTTTCAGCATTAGTGCGGTTGGTGGTTTGGATGTATGAACCTGTTATATGTTTCAAAAGGTTGTGGGAGCGTGTCCCACAGGAAGATTGTATAAGTGTGGCATGTAGTCACTCGATTGATTTAAGATTTAAACCAAGTATGAGGATGGTGGTAATATCATTAATTTGAGAATTTATGCCTGGAGGGCACTCTGTTTATTGGGTTATGGACTAAGGAGGTTTGCTCTGGTTATGATGGTTATTCTTATGTGTTATGAGAAAAGGGGAGTTACTATGGACCTTTGAAAGGTTATTAACCTTGTTGGTGCAATCAGAAATTGGCATGGGATCCGTGGATGGATTTAAATGTGAATAGGGGCTTTATAGCAGGCCAGATGTGATCATATCAGCAATGCGCTCTTTATGGAAGAATAGTCGCGGGGTTATTTCGTTGTCAGCTATTTCATGTAATGATGTATTGCGCCATGCGAGTTGTGAGATGGCTTGGTAAATTTCTTACGTGTTGAGGTTCCGCATAGAGATGAGTTTATATGAGCAGGATGGCTCTTGAGATTCAGATCGTGTATTGCACCTCAGTTCTGCTTGAGTTGTGGATTATATCATTATATGTCTCCCTAGGGAATGGTACTATACACTTAGAGTGCTTGTGACCGAGATTCGGTATTTTATTGTAATGCGCAATTTAGCTCGATGTGCATCTCCTTATGTGAGTTCTACGTGTGGATCCGATGGCACGCCGCCATGGGTATGTTATTTGGATCGGGTGGCATGCTGCCATGGTAATGTTGTATGGATCGGGTAGCACGCCACAATGGTTATGCTGTTTGGATCGGGTTGCGCGTTGTAACAGTGTGATGTTCAGTACAGTTCCCCATATCTATTTTTATGTGTTTTGTTTCCTATTTTTTGAAGGAATCTCATATTAGTTGTGCGCCCGTGGCGCACGTATGATTCGCGAATGGGGTAATTGAAATTCCTTTTCAGAGTTCATTTTCCTTTTTGTGTCACATTCTAATTGGTAGCCTATTAGCATATTGTGGCATCATATGAGACTTTTGGTCTTGTTGGGGTGGCTTATTGCCTGAGTAGTTTGTACTGGCTGAGACGAGATCATAGGATTTAGGATCAGTGCAATCTGATTATATGAAGTATATTAAGGAAATAAGATCATTATTCGGCTCAGAATAAAGTGATGGTTCTTGTTAGGAATATAGGCCCAATGATTGGTTGAAGCGACAGTTGATTATGAATTTATGCATATCTCTTCCGTTGTGGCAATATTGTAAAGGTTAGAGTAAGGCCTGTGTATGTCATGGGGTGCAATGGGAGCATCAGATTAGTAGGATTTCGACTAAGTTGATCAGAAAATGTTATTGTGTTTCGGTGAGTAAAGTGATACAAGATGTGAATTCAGCTAAGGTATGCAGTCATGTTTTGGTACAGCATGTAGTAACTGATATGGTGATCGTATGTTAGAAACAGGTCAGGCATAGAATTCCGGATGTTGGAATTGGGCTCTAAGGCCTATTTGCTTAAATGAAAGGGAATATCTTTAGAATTAATCGAGCTGATGTGATCAACTGAGTTATGGTAGCACGGGAAGGTGCATGAGAAGCTAAACAGTGATTTCAGACTACTTCAATGTAGTCCTCAGCACGTTCGAGGACTAACGTATGTTTAAGTGGGAGAGAATGTAACGACCTGACCGGTCATTTTGAGCTCTAGAGCGTTGTTCAGCACTCAGAGGCCATGAGCAGCTTCATTTCAGGTATTATGACTTGTATGCGCGGTCGCAGTCGAATTTCGGGAAGTTCAGAGTTGATTTGGAAAGAGAATTCTCATTTTGGAAGCTTAAAGTTGAAAGGATTCACTAAGATTGGATTTTTAAGTAAACGACCTCTGAATCATGATTTGAAGGTTCCAACAGGTTCGTATGATAATTTTGGACTTGGGCGTATGCCCGGATCAGGTTTTGGATGACCCGGGAGTGTTTTGGTGCCCATTGTGGAAGTTAGCATTTTGGAAGAAATTGCATAAGTTTGGCTTGAAGTGCATTTCAGTGTTATCGATGTCTGTTTTGGTTCCGAGTCTGGGAGCAGCTCCGTATGGTGATTCTAGAGTTGGGAGCACGATCGGAAGTGAATTCGAAGGTCCGTAGGTCATTTTGGAGCCATTTGGATAAAGATAGAAATTTGGAGGTTTTTGAAAGGTTTGACCGAAAAGTGGACATTTTGATATCGGCATCGGAATTCGATTCCGAAACTTGGGGTAGGTTCGTAACGTCGAATATGACTTGTGTGCAAAATTTGAGGTCAATCGGACGTGATGTGATAGGTTTAAGCATCGAAATAGAAGTTAGAAGTTCTAAAGTTCATAAAGCTTGGATTGGAGGTTGATTCATGATTTTAGCATTGTTTGATGTGATTTGAGGCCTCGACCAAGTCCGTAATGTGTTTTGGGACTGGTTTGTGTGATTAGTCGGGGTCCCGGGGGCCTCGGGTATGTTTCGGGTTGTATTGCACTCTTATTTGATGTTTCAACGCCGTTTCTTTGGTCATAAAGGGATACCATATTAAGCAAATTGGCTCCAAATTAAGTTTTTATTAAACCATTGGATCTGTATCGTAATTTTGGAGCCATAACAAAAAGAATCGTCGAATTTGGACATTGTATGAGGGAGTTATGCTCATTTCTGTATCGAAAAAGTGCTGGTTGCTGTCATAACCGCAGAAGCGAAAATTTTTCCGCAGAAGCGAAAACTGCTGTAGGCAGAGAGATTTCTTTAAAAATCAAAGTTTGGCTCATTTTCACTTCATTTCTTCCATGGGAGCCGATTTTGGAGCAACTTTGGAATGCCATTGTCATCACCAAGTATAAGGTAAGTGATTTCTACTAGTTTTGAGTATATACAAGGTTTATATATGGATTAGACATGGAAATTTGTAGAAAACTTGGGGTTTGAGGAAAAACCGAGAAAACTAGTATTCTTGGATTTTGACCACGATTTTGGGTATGGAATTTAGAGAAAATAAAATATTTGAGTTCGTGAGTTTATGGTTAAAATTTATCTTCGAAAAATTTCGGATTCTGGGCACGTGGGCCCGAGGGCATTTTTGTCAACTTTTCGATCGGGGTTAGGAATGGTTATAAATTGGATTATAATGAGTACCTTAGCATATATTAATGGATTGGTATCATTATTGGCTAGCTTTGGAGCTTTGATCATCGGTTCGAGTCGTCGGAAGGGCGTGGAATGCCGGCTATGGATCTTTGGAGTGAGGTGAGTCTCCTTTCAAACCTTGTAAGAGGGAATTGTTCCCATAGGCAAAATAATTGGTTATTTGCTCCTATTTGTGGGGGCTACGTATGCACGAGGTGACGAGAGTCCATTCGTAGCTACTATTATGCTATTGTCCGGGTACTTTAGGACCCAAAGCATGCTATATTTGGAATGTCTGCAACCTTATTGACAACTTGAATTGCTTAAATCACATTGAATTAGCAAATAAATTTCTAAAAGGATTAAACTTCTTTTTCTTAAATTTGTTAAAAGAGAATTGGCTTTTATTTGGATAAATGTTCCCCGATAAATTCCTAATTGGCTATTTGAGCATGTATTTCGATGTGTACCTGCGTCGCACATATGATTTGCGAGCTGGGTATATGTTTATTTTATGTTGACCGCGTCGCAGGATATTTCGCGAGCGGGGTAATAGATGTATCTATGGTTTGAGCCGTTCGACCCTCGGCAGTGCACAGTTTATACTTATGTTGGAGGGGGTCGTCGACCTCGGCATGATATGCGCATGCTTACATTGCTTGTCTGAAATATTAAATGTTGATATTACCTTTTTATGGCATGATATAAATTAATAAAGATATTTGTGAGCACGTGATTTTTTCCCTATATGAATTACTCCCATAATTTCAAACAAAATAATTTCTTTTCATTATTTTAATTTTGTTGATTTTTTGTGGCATTTTTCTGTTATTTGCTTGCATTTGTGTGTGCATTTTTAATTCATATAAAAATACAAAATATATGCATTGCATTTTAGGGTTTAATTTTACATATTTTTGGAATTAATACAAAAAAAATCACAAAAGTAGTTTACTTTTGCTTTTAATTTTAGTTTTTTGGAATTTTAGTAGTTTTTCTTTTACATTTAATTATTTGTGATAATTTTCATTTAGAACTAATTGATTTAATTTTGTAGGATGATGTTATTAGGAGCTAATTTGGATTTTAGGTTTTAATTTTAAAAAGAAAAGAAAGAAGAAACTCAAAAATTGAGTCTTATTAGGAGCCCCGTATTGGGCTTGTTTTGTTATTAACTCGTCTCTGCCACCACAAGCCGCCGCCGGAAATTGCTTTACGGTGGCGACAAACCTCCGGTGACCCTCAAAATTACACCAGAGCTTCGTCTTAGCCTTCTTATCTCAAAACATCATTGTTTTCCCTCAAAGCCTACTGGAACTCTTCGAATCTTTCTTCGAAGATACGAACCCTACCGCCGCCACAGTTCTCCGGTAGAGGCGCCGCTTCTGCTCAGCCCTAAAATCTCACCAGATAACTCTCACACTCCTCTTAACATTAAACCACGACCATTTCCCCTTGAATATTCTCCCCATAGCTTTAATTTTGGACTTTAAAAATCCAGAACCCTAGATTTTGTTCCTTCTCCAGTTTTCAAAAGATCATGGCTCGATTTGGCCACGAAATAATGTTGTTCGTTTATTCTTGTCCAAGAACAAACGATTAACATTATTTCGAGGATCGAATCAGACGTCCGTCGTGGTCAAGTTCAAATTGCTGAGTTTTCTTAGCTGTTTTGATTATCTAACTTCATATTTGATTTTCTTCCAATTGAAACTAGGTGAATCCATTTTTTTCCTTTTCCTTCTATCTGTTTCTTTCATGATTAAACGTTGTGTCCTGATTTCTACCTGCCTATTTTTCTTAGATTTTTAGGTGTTTAACTGTTGATAACATGTTCTGTGTTGCTTCAAATTCTGAGTATTAGTTGATTAAAGTTAATTTGAGCCTAAATTAGAATTTTTTGATTTGTTTTCCAGTCTTAAGGTTTGGTTATGTTTGGATGTCGTTTGGGTATAGCTGAGTGTTCCACGCTTTAACTAATTAACTATGGCCACCTTTTGACCAGGGTAACAGGGTTGGGGGTGGTTTAACTAGGTTGGTAATTTAGAATCCAAATAAAGGGTATTCTAAGGAATTCAATTTAGGGAATCTTTAGCAACTGAAATTAGAAGCCACTAGAAGCACCTAGAAGGGGTTCTAATTGAAATTTCAGATTCATAGTGGTGTGACTTGGGTAGCAAGTCAATAAATAAGGGACTTTTAAGCTAAAACAAGAGTTTAAAAAAGGACTAAAGTGCAAAATAAAACTTGCAAGGGCTTCCCTAGTTGTTTGCCTAGGCATCATTTCTTGCCTTAGAAGGCAAGGTTTTAAGGGCTGAAAAATCCATAAATCAAGGTTGCCTAACTTTACTATCTTAGAAAGGTTTTAGGAGCTGAAAAATCCAAAAAAGAGCTGCATAAGTTTACTATTTTTAAAAAGTCTTTGAGATCTAAAAAGGGAGCATATTCAGAAAAGAAAACACGGCTGCTGTTTCATCAATTTCTGTGTGATTTTTAGTCTTTTCTTTTTCCTTCCTTTGCAATTTTCTGAGATTACTTTAACTTATTTGAAAGTGAGATGGCTTGACATTTGGTTTTGAAAGTGTTGGTTCAAATTTCTGCTTTGGTTTGTTGTTATCAAATGTGCTTGGGTTTGTTGGTTTTGATCTAAGTTTGCTATTGTTGCTTCTCTTTGAACCACTTTCTCACGTTTGGTTTGTAAATTGTTGTTCCAGGTACAAACTCTAAACTTTTCAGGATGTAAACTTGATTTGAAGATGGAATGAAAAGCAGTTGTTGAATTTCTGTTAACAATGTCGATTATGCATTGATTTTGTCTTTTTATGATACTTATGTGTTAAACATTTGACTCAAAATGTAATTAGGTAGGCTGATGTTGGTTAATTAAGTTATCATGTTGTAACCATTGTGGACTGTTGCACTGTTGAAATCATGCCGTATTTGGACTTTCATTGTTTGAGTTTAAGTCTGAAAATCACTCAAATTTGGTCTAGAAATTCATAGTCAATACTCTAGGATAATGTATCTTGAAATTTGTTTACATTTAGCTGTAATTTGCGAGTAGTTTGTGTTTAAATGGTTAAAATAGATAGAAATGTTAACTGTTATAGCATGAGGTTCTGCTTGTTTAAGATTCAGGAGTGCAGCATGATTTAGGATGATTTGGATGGTTGTTGGTTATATTAGTTAATTAATTATGTATGTGTGTCATTCGTGTATTTGAGGCGTTAAATGGGTATTAACCAAGGATCTATTACATCAGCTCTAACTATGAAGCTTTTTGAGTTTTGGGTGTGACTAAAATTGAGTATTTACAGGTACAAATTATTTACATTGGGTCCAATTCTTTGCATTTAAGGTCGCCTATTTATGCTTAGGTTCTTTAATGTCTAAAAGGTTGTGAAATGGATTTTGAGGTTGCAATTAGATCTAGGTTGGTTTTCCTTAAATTGTAATGCGCAAGTCTAAATTCAAATGATGAACGACTTGGGCCTAGGGTTTCACTAGCATGATTAAAAATTGAGTTGGGCCCATTCCGCTTATCTGTACAGTCAGCCATCGGTTGGCTTCGGAAGCCTGGCATTGGGCGTCGTTTCCAGGCTCAAGGGGATTATCACCTGAAGCAGCCACATATGTAGGTCACCAGGCCTCATGCTGGGCCTATAGCATTTAATTTGAAATGTTAATCCATTTTTGTATTTTTCATTAGGCTGGTCCGTTGAAGATTTTTGTTAATGTTTGAATAGTTATAAGTCCAGTGGCCTTTCGTTCAATTGTCATTAGGATATGTCATACTGGGTATTTCGAAATAATTATGGTCTTTGTGTTAATTGAGACACATAAATTCAGAGCATATCCTTTAGGGCCGTTAAAATACTAGTGTGATTGCGCATACGTCCGCGTAACACAATTACACTTCTAAAAACAAAACCGGAGCATGCGTTAGCGCAACTTTGGCCCAAACTTTTCTTAATAATAATAAGCATTATTAATTGTGGACACATCCGCGTCACATGATCTTTGATGCACCAAACAAGCGGGTATACGTACGTGTAACCCGTTTCAAGATAATTTTCTGAATTAAAAGCGGTTAAAAAAGTAAATGCACATAGGTTCTAAAATTAGTAACTAAATAATTTTATAAGCCAAGTAGGATAAAAGCGACCGTGCTAGAACCACGGAACTTGGGAGTTCCTAACACCTTCTCCTGAGTTAACAGAATTTCTTACCCGAATTTCTGCTTCGCAGACTGTATATAGAGTCAAACCTTTTCCTCGATTCGGGATTTAAACTGGTGACTTGGGACACCATAAATCTCCCAAGTGGTGACTCTGATTTTAATTATAAATAATCCCGTTTCAATTGTCACTTCAAGTTGGAAATAACTCCCTTTATTATACCCTTCCGAGGGTGTAGTAAAAAAGGAGGTATGACAGCTCTGGCGACTCTGCTGGGTACAAAGAACCCAGAACGTTTTGTTCAAGTTTCAAGAATTCGAGCTTATTTTGTGTTTTTTACTTGGCTTATTTATTGTTATTGTATTTTTGTGGACCTTTGTGCTAAAATTCTATCTGTTTACCGCTTTAACATTGTTGAATTGTATATAATTGTCTTCTTACGCCGCCCTTTGAGTTTTTTTTTTAAAAATGGTGCATACGTTTGCGTAGCCCGCTTTTTCTAGAAAAATATACCAAATAGAGCGAGGCTGGGCAAGCGATAAGGCCGGGCATACTTTAGTGCTCCCGGTACGTCGCCCCCTCCTCGGCCCGAGTGGTCCGCTCGGGTACCCCATGTCTAGACCAAAACCCCAGGTTTTTAAACTTAGAAGAACACAGCCTCATGCCGGATCCCTAGTAGGAGCGCTTGCTTGCATCACGTACATTTTTGACTTAGGGGACTCAACATAGGGGTTGGGTCCATCTAGGACAGGTGCCCCAAAATAACGAACCATCATGATGCATTTTATGTGCTACGTGAGCATTTATTTGTTTTGGCTTGCATGCTGACTGGCTAAATAAGAAAGGAAATGTGAGGAAAAATCAAAGAAAAACAAATAGAGTGGAAAAGACCAAGAGTGATGTGGGAAAGGAGTAAACCCGGTTCTAAAGAAAACCGAATGCTTGAAAGTACCCCGAAACTCTGCCGAATTTTTTATGGTCATTTCAAAAATCCAAGTTGGCCAAACTACACGGGTATGATCCCTATCAGATATGGGATACGTAGGCAACCTACATAAGATCCGGCCTTATTTTGAAGAAAAAAAAGAGGAGTGAGGGAGTCAAATAAATGCAGTCAGTCACAATAAGCCGATTCAGTGTTGGCAACGTGTTAAACCATTCTTACCGAGGTAGCCTTAGACTATTCTTCCGTTGTCGAAGGGATATCTTCATAAACGAATGGGCAAAGTTGATAAGTGCCACAAAAATAAACCCTCCCCGGCCTCAAAATTCATATGGAATTGGGAAGGGGCCATATTTGCAAAGATAGCCATTTGGATAAAATGGGCATATCAAGGAGGGAGTCATGGTCTTTTGTTTTAAAATTAGAAACTTGCTTTCAAAAAGGGCATTAGAGTCAACCCTAACACTGCCTTTTACAGGAACAAACGAATACTATCCAGGATCCGCCATAAGTGGTCAGGGAGTAGGCTCGGATACATTTGCGCATGTGGTGGGATGATTTGGATCAAGATGGTCAGAAATGGGTGAAAGAACAATTGGGCGCTCTTATAGACATTTGGGAGATTAAGCCATGAGATGATCTGATCAAGGCTATGATAACTTTCTGGGACCCTGCTCGTAATGTTTTTCGCTTCTCAGACTTTGAGGTTACCCCTACCTTGGAGGAGATAGCCGGTTATATTGAGTTTGGACGAAATCTAAGGAAGCAACAACTTATATTTCCAAGGACTTCGTCGGTGCACAAGTTTTTTGACCTTTTAAATATCAGCAAACAGACAAGTAAAAACTGGGTGACCGAAGGGTGTTGTGCTTTCCACTTCTTATACTTCAGGTTTGGTCATTCTGCTGGTTTTGAGACACATAAAAAGGGGTTGAGCAACAAGCAGGGTAAGTGTCGTTGGCAAATTCATCGTCGGTTTGCATTTATCGTAGCATTCTTAGGGATTATGGTCTTTCCAAATGAGAAGGGGACAGTTGATATTCATATGGCTAGAATTGCACAAACCCTCACTACCATGAAATATCATACACTTGCCCCGTTGGTACTGGCAGATATCTATCATGCGTTAACCTTGTGCAAAGATGGGGCCCAGTTATTTGAATGTTGCAACATCCTCCTACAAATGTGGATGATCGAGAATTTTTGTCACCATCCCAGGTTCATGAGTTATGGTTTGAGCCCGGGTAATTTCATCATCAGTTACGAAGAGAGGGTAAAAGATTACCGTGTGTCGGAGGGATTTGAAGCATGGGTGTCTCATTTGAAAACTCTCAAAGCAAGTCAAATTGAGTAGTCCATAGGATGGCTCCCGAAGACGGAGGCTATATACATGACTGCAACAAAAGGTTACCTGGGGATAATGGGTGTAAGGAGTATTCAGCCATATGCACCGCAGAGGGTCTTGAGACAATTAGGATCGTATCAGATTGTGACCGAAGATGAAGATTTGAGTACTCAAGTCATAGAGTTGCATCAAGAAGCCGCATTGCCCGAGGCTTTAGTTCAACAAGATTGGAATAGCTACCGGTATCTTAAAAATGCCACCCAGGTAGCAGATATTGCAAAGGGGGAAGTGGATCCAAGCTATGCTGCTTGGTTTGATAAAAGGTCCTGTGTGAACACTGAGCCGGAACCCGAACCTGAAAGACCTGCCAAAAGACCTCATGTTCAAGCTTTTGATGACAAAATCCAAGAAAGATTAGTATGGGGAGAAAAGGAAAAGGCGTATCAAGATGAGATTCGTGCCTTGAAATAAAAACTGAGAAATATGGAATTCAACAATGAGCTCCAAGCTCAGGAAGCCGAAGGTGAGGAAAGAAGATTGATCCAAGAGAATGAAGCTCTCAAAGCCCAGGTGTGGAAAATGAAAATAGCAATTGACAACCCGGGGAGGAGTAGAAAAGACGAAAAGCTCATCTACAATCTTACCCAGAAAGCACGTGATTTCGAGGATGATTTATAGAAAGATGAAGTGGAGTTAGCAAATGCTCGGGCCAAGATACCTAAGGATGCAAAGGAACGAGCCATTTTTACCCGTCGACTGAAGGAGAAATACGACAAGGGGATGGTAAGTATGAAGAAAAAGGTCAAGATCATTGAAAATAAAATGGCCAAGCAGCGAAGAGATTTTGAGGCTGAAAGGGAGCATTGTTATTCTTTGATAGCAAGGTTGGAAAAGAATCTGCAACAATTTCAAAAACAGAGTCAGGCAGCTGAACAAACTTTGGAAGCTAGAACCCGGCAAATTGGAGATTTATTACGGGAGAAAGGTAGGATCTGTGAAAGGGCTACGGCGATTGCAGAGTACATTGCGGTAATATGCCAAATATGTGAGGACATGACCCAGACCACTTTCTTTGCGGTGGTCATGACATTTGTCCAGCAAGTAATGAGAGATTTGGAAAGGCTTTAGGTGGATCTTCCAGACGAGCCCGCAGCAAAACCAAATAACACTCCAAGAGCTCCATAGGTTATCAAGGCTTTAATGTAGTTGTGATCTTTATTTGAGTCAGTACTTCTGTTTTGAGCCTGTTAAGTTGTTTTGAAGTCTGTTAGGTCTTTTGAATTGAGCTTTTTCTAAGTTTGTTTATTTCGAGTCTGTGAATCTTGAGTCCTTGTAGTCTCAGTGTTTTTACGAAAAATTGAAAATTCCAAAAATATTTTTGTTATTTATTTCATTTCATATGACAAATAACTATGTTTGGTTTGATTCATGCGGGGTCATGATACGTAGGCAATCTACATAGGATTCGACCGTAACCAAATAAAAGAAAAGAGAAAAGAAACAAAGAGGAGAAAATAAGAGAGAAAAGCAAAAGAAAAGAGGAAAGGCGAGAACAAACAATGGAAAAACAAGAGGGAAGAGTGAGAGGATAAAACAAAGAAAAGGCAGGGCAAATAAAGAAAAAAGGAAAGTCGAGATGACGCATGCAACCAAGCAAAGGCATAGTAGAAATGGTTAACTGCTTAGGTGCATTCATTCTCAAATGTGTGGTTACCTATCTATTAATGCTCTAATCGCTAACAAAGTTGTTGTTGATGATGAGTCCAGGCAGGTGGTTAGTTGACTGGCATTCTGGCAACCCATTCCTAGTACAGCCGGTCTAAGAACAAGTCAAACATGGTCAACCAGGAGTTAGAAGCAAGCATCATCGACCCGTCTAGGGAAGAGGAAGAATTGGATGTTAATGCAATGAAGGAGGAGATGCATAAGCTAAAGCAGCAAATGGCCGAGATGTACCAGGCTTGGTCAAAGGGTCACCCACCACCGGCTTACCCTAGTGAACCTTTGTTCCAAACCCATGATAACCACTATTACTCGCCAGAACCTACCTTCAAAGCGCCAGAACCATGTTCTTACACCCCTCGCTTTGATCTTTCGGATGAAACTGAAAAGCCTCCCAAGAACCCTAAGCAGGAGGATTTGATTTGAAAGAGTCCAAAGTCTATTTGATAAAGTGAACACGGTAGAAATTGGGGAAGGTTCTGGTGACGAAGAAGTGCATTTTTGTCAGGCCTAATGTGAAGATCAAATATTAGGAAGCTACTCCTCTTCCTACTCGGAGGGAGTTTTGGTAGTGGGTTTTGATTTTCTTTTAGTTGTCAGGATTATTCCAGGGTTGTGATTCAGTTCTTTCTATGCTGGTCTCAATGACATGACTTGCATTAGGAATCTTCGGCCCAGTCTTAAAAGCCGGTCTAATTCTGAAGTAATAATATGAGAAATTGAGTGTGATAATGAATTGGAACATGACGATGATGAGTGGATCAAAATCGGCCTGGAGAAATTGAGTTTAATCGATGAGAAATATTGGTAGTAGTGTTTCATGGACAATTGTATCAACAAATAATGGCAAGAAGGTACGTCCACGAAAGTTCGAAGTGGGTCAGCAAGTGTTGAGAAGTATTCTTCCTCATCAGGCTGAAGCAAAAGGAAAGTTCGCCCCAAACTGGCAGGGGCCATTTGTTGTAACCAGAGTGTTGTCCAATGGTGCATTATATTTGACAGATGTGGAAGGAAAATGTGTAGAAATGGCTATCAATTCCGATGCAATCAAAAGATACTATGTATGATTCCTTTGTCTGATTGTACTTGATTGTATTTGGCATATTTTGAAGATTGAAATGACGAAGTCATTTTGTTCTGCTATCTAAACACTTTGTCCTTTAATACCCCTTTTGAGCCTCGGTTATTTTATTACATACCCCTCTTTCGGAATCAGTGATAAAAACTTGTAAGCACGGACGTGGAAAGTAAGTGAAGAAATGGAGAAGGAAAATAGTGAAATAGAGAGAGGAGAAAAAGGAAAAAGAAGGAAAAAAAAGAAAAGAAAGGAAAAAGAAAAGAAAAAAAAAGAAAAAAAGAAAAGAAAAAAATAAAAAGAAACAGGAAAAAGAAAAAGAAAAGGAAAAGAGAAAGGAAAAGAAGAGAGAAAATGGAGGAGAAGGAAAATCATAACAAAGTAATTTTTATGACCTGAACTACTTTTGACTTGATCTCGAAAGGGTACGTAGGCAGCCTCGCTATGAGCTTCAGTCACACCAAATAAAATCCAAAAGTCCCCAAGAAAGAAACTGAGGTAGAAGTTGTGATTGTGCAAGAAATTTGATTTCGAAAGTTGAAAATTTGAACCCAATTCGAATTGTTTTGAGCCTTTGATACCCTTTCTTTCTAACCCCGTCCAAAAGCCTGCATTTCGGTCCAAAGAAAGATCATCTGATCAGTCTTCAAGGAATGCCAAGTCGAGCAAGAAGAGGTGATTTATGTTAGGGATAACACTCTGGTCCAAGCAGAAAAATGATGAAAATGAGAGAGTCTTACTGGTGAAAACCCTCACGGGCACCGTAAGGCAAAGTGAGTTGAGAGAAATAAAAAAAATGAGAGAGTCTTATTGGTGAAAACCCTCACGGGCACTGTAAGGCGAAGTGAGTAGAGAGATATAAAAAATGAGAGAGTCTTATTGGTGAAAACCCTCACGGGCACCATAAGGCGAAGCGAATTGAGAGAAATTAAAAATGAGAGAGTCTTATTGGTGAAAACCCTTGCGGGCACCTTAAGGCGAAAGTGAGTCTTCAGATAGAAAAATGAGATAGGTCTGTGGGTGAAAGCCACTCAGGACACTGCAGGATGAACAAGGTTAGGGTTTGGTTGAAGAAATCAGGATTATGGAATTCTGGGGCAACAAAGCGTGGCAGGTGAGAGTTGATTAGTTGGGCGGATTAGGCCGATTAGTACGAAATGCATGTCATGATCAATGGTACCTGTTGTTCCACTCAGATAAGTCCCTTTTCCTTTTCTTTCCTTTTTGTAAATAGTCCAATTTTGGATTCTTTTATCCTTAACTCTCAAGGTCATTGCATTTCACTCCTTTTGAGGTTTGTTCTTTAAGATGTTTCAATCTCAGTCGCGTTCAAAACAAAGAAGAAAGGATGTCGAGGCTCACTACCAGTCTCCCAATTGCAAAAGCACAGTGAGGCCAGAACGTACCAAAGATGGAATGATGCAAAGTAAGATACAAAGAGCCACCAGAAGTTTCATCGGTGGTTTGATTGGGTAGTTTTATGGGGGATGCAAAGTTTCAGATAAAATGGGTCAGAGAGGTAGAAGCAATAGTCTGGGTATGAAACACTCAGGTCATCGAAGGTTGTGGGGGTTAAAAGTCAGTCAGAAAGGCAAACAGTTCAGAGCCAGTTCATGAAGCAAGGCAAGGCAAAACGCAGCAGCGGAGACGTCTTCAGCAAGAATGCCATCAACTAACCACCATTTTTAAACTGACAAGATTTTTCTCTGATTGAAACAGGGGCAGAAAGTTTTCGTAGGTTTCGGAGAAACCCCCCTTAGGGAAAAAGTAAGCACCAAAACAGGTTTGACCATAAACTCTCAGGACCCTCCTAGAAAATGGGACTTAATTTAAATTTCAAAGCAATCATAAGTAGCATAATTTAGTATAAATATAAGTTGGTTTCAAGGTTTACATGTTTGGGATAGGACTCAATTAGGGGTTTTCAGGACCCTCCTGGATAATGGGATGTAGTTTTAAGGTCTGCTTAGATAATAAGATATAGTGGAAGTCATACCTCTAAAAGATATAACTTAGATGTAAAATTGTTGTTTTGTTAAGAGTTGTCAGAACCTACTTGGATAATAGGACCTAGATTTCAAATTTTTAGTAATATTTGGCAATATGATTTAGTTCTGCACTCACATCTGTGCCCAGCCACAAAACTGGGGCAGAGAATTTTTCTTTGTTTTGTCTATTTTCGTTGCAATCAGGCGCCCACCTGGAGAACAAGGGAATGCATTACAAGTTTAGCAATCAGGCACCCACCTGGAGAACAAGGGAATACATTTCAAGTTCAGCAATCAGGCGCCCGCCTGGAGAACAGAGGAATTTATTTCAAGTTTTAGCAATCAGGAGCCCGCCTAGAGAACATAGGTATATATTTCAAGTTTTAGCAATAAGGAGCCCGCCTGGAGAACAGAGGCATATATTTCAAGATTTAGCAATCAGGAGCCCGCCTGGAGAACAGAGGCATTTATTTCAAGTTTTAGCAATCAGGAGCCCGCCTGGAGAACAGAGGCATTTATTTCAAGTTTTAGCAATCATGAGCCCGGGTGGAGAACAGAGACATTTATTTCAAGTTTTAGCAATCAGGAGCCCGCCTGGAGAACAGAGGCATTTATTTCAAGTTTTAGCAATCAGGAGCCCGCCTGGTGAACATAGGCATATATTTCAAGTTTTAGCAATCAGCAGCCCGCCTGGAGAACAAAGGTATATATTTCAAATTTTAGCAATTAGGAGCCCGCCTGGAGAACAGAGGCATCTATTTCAAGTTTTAGCAATCAGGAGCCCGCCTGGAGAATATAGGTATCTATTTCAAGTTTTAGCAATCAGGAGCCCTCCTAGAGAAGAGAGGCATCCATTTCAAGTTTTAGCAATCAGGAGCCCGCCTGGAGAACAAAGGCATCTATTTCAAGTTTTAGCAATCAAGAGCCCGCCTGGAGAATAGAGGCATTTATTTCAAGTTTTAGCAATCAGGAGCCCGCTTGGAGAACAGAGGCATATATTTCAAGATTTAGCAATCAATGCCTCAAAATTACACCAGAGCTTCATCTTAGCCTTCTTATCTAAAAAAACATCATTGTTTTCCCTCGAAGCCTACCGGAACTCTTCGAATCTTTCTTTGAAGATACGAACCCTAGCGCCGCCACAGTTCTCTGGTGGCGGCGCCACTTCTGCTCAGCCCTAAAATCTCACCAGATAACTCTCACACTCCTCTTAACATTAAACCATGACCATTTCCCCTTGAATATTCTCCCCATAGCTTTAATTTTGGACTTTAAAAATCCAGAACCCTAGATTTTGTTCCTTCTCCGGTTTTCACAAGATCGTGGCTCGATTTGGCCACGAAATAATATTGTTCATTTGTTCTTGGCCAAGAACAAACGATGAACATCATTTCGAGGATCGAATCAGACGTCCGTCGTGGTCAAGTTCAAATTGGTGAGTTTTCTTAGTTGTTTTGATTATCTCACTTCATATTTGATTTTCTTCCAATTGAAACTAGGTGAATCCATTTTTTTTCCTTTTTCCTTCTATCTGTTTCTTTCATGATTAAACGTTGTGTCCTGATTTCTACCTGCCTATTTTTCTTAGATTTTTAGGTGTTTAACTGCTGATAACATGTTCTTTGTTGCTTCCAATTCTGAGTATTAGTTGATTAAAGTTAATTTGAGGCCTAAATTAGAATTGTTTGATTTTCTTTCCATTCTTAAGGTTTGTTTGGATGTCGTTTGGGTATAACTGAGTGTTCCAGGCATTAATTAATTAACTATGGTCACCTTTTGACCAGGGTAATAGGGTTGGGGGGTTGGTTTAACTAGGTTGGTAATTTAGAATCCAAATAAAGGGTAGTCTAGGGAATTCAATTTAGGGAATTTTTAGCAACTGAAATTAGAAGCCACTAGAAGCACCTAAAAGGGGTTCTAATTGAAATTTCAGATTCATAATGGTGTGACTTGGGTAGCAAGTCAATAAATAAGGGACTTTTAAGCTAAAACAAGAGTTAAAAAAAGGACTAAAGTGCAAAATAAAACTTGCAAGGGCTTCCCTAGTTGTTTGCCTATAAATGCATCATTTCTTGCCTTAGAAGGCAAGGTTTTAAGGGCTAAAAGATCCATATATCAAGGCTACCTAACTTTACTATCTTAGAAAGGTTTTAGGAGCTGAAAAATCCAGAAAAGAGCTGCATAAGTTTACTATTTTTAAAAAGGCTTTGAGAGCTAAAAAGGGAGCATATTCAGAAAAGAAAACACGGCTGCTGTTTCATCAATTTTTGAGTGATTTTCAGTCTTTTCTTTTTCCTTCCTTTGCAATTTTCTGAGATTACTTTAACTCATTTGAAAGTGAGATGGCTTGACATTTGGTTTTGAAAGTGTTGGTTCAAATTTCTGCTTTGGTTTGCTGTTATCGAATGTGCTTGGGTTTGTTGGTTTTGATCTAAGTCTGCTATTGTTGCTTCTCTTTGAACCCCTTTATCACGTTTGGTTTGTAAATTGTTGTTTCAGGTACTAACTCTAAACTTTTCAGGATGTAAACTTTATTTGAAGATGGAATGAAAATAAGTTGTTGAATTTCTGTTAACAATGTCAATTATGCATTGATTCTGTCTTTTTATGATACTTATGTGTTAAACATTTGAGTCAAAATGTAATTAGATAGGCTTATGTTGGTTAATTAAGTTATCACGTTGTAACCATTGCGGACTGTTGGACTGTTGAAATCATGCTGTATTTGGACTTTCATTGTTTGAGTTTAAGTCTGAAAATCACTCAAATTTGGTCTGGAAATTCATAGTCAATACTCTAGGATAATGTATCTTGAAATTTGTTTACATTTAGCTGTAGTTAGTTGATATTTGGGTGTGGTTTGTGTTTGAATAGTTAAAATAAATAGAAATGTTAACCGTTACAGCATGAGGTTCTGCTTGTTTAAGATTCAGGAGTGCAGCATGATTTAGGATAATTTGGATTGTTGTTGGTTATATTAGTTAATTAATCCTGTATGTGTGTCATTCGTGTATTTGAGGCGTTAAATGGGTATTAACCAAGGATCTATTCCATCAGCTCTAACTATGAAGCTTTTTGAGTTTTGGGTGTGACTAAAATTGAGTATTTACAGGTTCAAATTATTTACATTGGGTCCAATTCTTTGCATTTAAGGTCGCCTATTTATGCTTAGGTTCTTTAATGTCTAAAAGATTGTTAAATGGATTTTGAGGTTGCAATTAGATTTAGGTTGGTTTTCCTTAAATTGTAATGTGCAAGTATAAATTCAAATGACGAACGACTTGGGCCCAGGGTTTCACTAGCATGATTAAATATTGCATTGAGCCCATTCCACTTATCTGTACAGTCAGCCATCGGTGGCATTGGGCGTCGTTTCCAGGCCCAAGGGGATTATCACCTGAAGCAGCCACATATGTAGGTCACCAGGCCTCATGCTGGGCCTATAGCATTTAATTTGAAATGTTAAGCCATTTTCGTATTTTTCATTGGGCTGGTCCGTTGAAGATTTTTGTTAATGTTTGAATAGTTATATGTCTAGTGGCCTTTTGTTCAATTCTCATTAGGGTATGTCATACTAGTTATTTCGAAATAATGATGGTCTTTGTGTTAATTGAGACATATAAATTTGACCAAAATTCGGAGCATATCCTTGAGGGCCGTTAAAATACTAGTGTGATTGTGTATACGTCCGCGTAATACAATTACACTTCTAAAAACAAAACCGGAGTATGCGTTCGTGCAACTTTGGCCCTAACTTTTCTTAATAATAATAAGCATTATTAATTGTGGACACGTCCGCGTGACATGATTTTTGACGCACCAAATAAGCGGGTATACGCGTAACCCGTTTCAGCATAATTTTCTTAATTAAAAGCGGTTAAAGAAATAAATGCACATAGATTCTAAAATCAGTAACTAAATAATTTTATAAGCCAAGTAGGATCAAAGCGACCGTACTAGAACCACGGAACTTGGGAGTACCTAACACCTTCTCCCGGGTTGACAGAATTCCTTACCCGGATTTTTGCTTCGCAGACTGTATATAGAGTCAAACCTTTTCCTCGATTCGAGATTTAAACCGGTGACTTGGTACACCATAAATCTCCCAAGTGGCGACTCTGATTTTTATTATAAATAATCTCGTTTCGATTGTCACTTCAAGTTGGAAATAACTCCCTTTATTATACCCTTCCGCGGGTGTAGTAAAAAAAAGAGGTGTGACAATATTGAAAGGTAAATCTTGAAAATCCTTATTAATTTATAAAGGTGTGTGCCTGTTTTCCGGCTTGTGAGTTAGAACTGCTATATAAATCCATGATTTTCGCACATGTTATTATATTATCATTCGACCACTAGCAAGTGTTAAAGTCGACCTCTCGTCTCTACTTCTTCTATATTAGACGGGATACTTGCTGAGTACACGTTGTTTTCGTACTCATACTATACTTGTTGTGCATTTTTGTTGCACAGGTTTATTGTGTGGCTGGTGGCTTAGTGGCACAGCGATAAGGTTGACACGGAGACTAGGTGAGTTGTACTTCCTCGAGGCGATCCGCAGCTAGTATAGTCTCCCTCGGGATTCTATTTATTTTCTGTCCAATTGTATTCCGGATAGATGTTGTAATTTATTTGGCTTTTTCTTAGAAATTGCTCATGTACTTGTGACACCGGGTTCTGGGATGTACTTGGGTTTATTCAGAATTTTTAAAGTTGTTTAAATATTTCACTATTCATTCGGAGGAATATACTGAGTATTGTTTTAATCATATACAAGAAGTATTTTCAAGATTATTAAAACAAGAATTTAATTAAGTATTTGAGTTGGCTTATCTCACAGCAGTGTCCGGTGCCACCACGACCCTTAGTGGATTTTGGGTCCTGACAATATGCAATCATATTAGGAACTTTTGTTATCTTTTCTAATTATTTAAATACTACTTCGCCTCCGGCAAAAAAATAAAATAATAATAATTGCATATAACTATAAAATTCCTTCAAAATTAAAACTCTATAACTATAGTTCTTTAAAATATTATAGCCATATTTGAATAAAGCGATTCTCTTTTTAAAAGAAATGTAATATAGGGTATACATCTAATGTTTATACAGATAAAAAAGAGTTTAAAAATTTAATAAAAGTTTTCTTACATATATAATAAAGTAAATCTACATGATGGAGAAAGAAACATCACAAAAATAAGTCAATACTCAAAAAAGATTATCTTTTTTTTCTTTTTGAAGAATGTTTGTTTGAAGTGTCAATTTGTATAAATGTACAAAAAATAAAAATCAAAACTTTGGCAATAGAATTACTATCATATATTTTAATTTAGCACAAGGAATTGAAGGGTAAAAGCTAAAACCTCTTCATTTAGCAGCAGTCAAGTCAACATTGCAAGAGTATAATACTTTTTTTATTCTTTCCTAACTGACATTTTCTTCTCTGGACTGAGTTTCCCCCAGTGCCGTTGAATAATATTAGTTTTGAATCATTAGATTACGTGAACGTTTTTTTTCTCGAATTCAACAAGAGGGATATTGGTTTTCTAATTGTTAGTTTCTATAACGATTTTCAAGTGTAACAGAAGTATATTTAAAAAAATTCGTATGACGTGAATTTATTTTAAAATGTAAACAAATTATTTCGAAATGAGATTATTTTTTACAATATAATGTAATTTTAAAATAAAAAGATAAGATATTTTTCAATTTTAGTAGAGAGTTCTTACAATAGAAGTCATATACTGACAACACATGATTATACACATATTATATATGAATTATATGTAAATTACACATCCTTCGATTTTTAATTTAAGTGGTTGGGCGAGCACCTATTTAGGTTGATTAGATAAAGCCAAAATAAAAATATGAAAGAATTTCAACGAAAGCCTAAAATATAAAATAAAGTACTTATGTAGATAATTTCAATTAAAACTCATCCTTTTAGAGCGCAGCAAATTAATCTTTTTGTAACAAAAGAAAGAAAGACATAAAAAATAAGATAAAAGAAAATAAATATAGAAATAATATATAAAAAATATAAAAGCCAGAAATAAGACATGACAACGCATTTCTTCTTATGTTTCATCTTTATTGAGTGTAAATTTTTTGGAATCTCATCGTATCGATTTCAAATTTTTTTTCCACAATACATAGATTATAAGATAAAGATATCCTAGAAATTATTTTTTAAATTTATATTGTGTGTCATTTTAAAAAAAAATTATTATTACTAACAAACTGCTATGATATTTGAATTAATTTTAATTTAAATACAATTTGAGTAGTTTGCATTAAGGTTAAACCAAGTATGGTGTCGAAAAAAATTACTTGGCAATTTTAAGACAATATATGCAATGTTATATAATAACAATTAACTAATTTAATATATAATGATTCAAAGAATATATTGTCACACCTTCTTTTTTACTTACACCCCGGAAAGGGACATAGTAATGTAGTTTTTTCCAACTTAAAGTGACAATCGAAACAGGATTACTTATTTAAGAATCAGAGTCGCCACTTGGGATAATTTATGGTGTCCCAAGTCACCGGTTAAAATCCCGAATCGAGGAAGGTTGACTCTGTTATACAGTCTGCGAACACAGAAATCCGAGTAAGAAATTTTGTTAACCCGAAAGAAGGTGTTAGACACTCCTGAGTTCCGTAGTTTTAACACGATCGCTTTGATCATACTTGGCTTATTAAATTGTCTAGTTATTTATTTTAGGACCTATGTGCTTTTGCCTCTTTCACCACTTTTAATTAAGAGAATTATCTTGAAACTGGTTACGTGCATGTATACCTATTTGTTTGGCGCGTCGAAAATCATGTCACGCGAACGTGTCCACAATTAATAATGCTTTATAATTATTAAGAAAGTTTGGTCAAAGTTGCGCGAACACATACTCTGGTTTTGTTTTTAAAATCGTAATTATGTTACGCGAACGTATACACAATCATGATAACGTATACACAATCATGATAGTATTTTAAACGCATTGACTAACCGAATTACAGAAACTACATATCTTCCATTTCAAATAATTATCAAAACATAACTCGTGGAAGATTATCACAGAATTCCTTTAGTGAAGATGAAACAGTGTAAAAGAAAAATTACTGCTCGTTCAATCAACATTACGGAGCTACTTACAGTAACAGAGAACGGGAAAATCATCCATAATGACGCTTAAACAAGTGCAAAATGAACAAAACAGAATTAACCATAGAACAAACGTTTGTAGACCAACCTTCACAAGTTTTCTTTGCACCCTCCTTCCTTTCGTCTCTTTAGGCGTTCAAACTTTTACTCTATGTGGACAACAACTAATTAATCTCCACTCCTAGAATCTTGTTTTTCTTTTTCTTTTAATGAACCAACATGTAGAAAACTTTGCAAGAAGTGTTGAGGAACTGAGGAGATTACTTAGAGGAAATAACAACACATTAAATGTCCATTTGAGCAAATGTACTATCTGCTCAGGATTGGGAAGCAATAACTACTCAATGGCTGATTATTACTCGACTCATTCACAGCTTTTCGCATAACCAAATGAAAATGAGCAACTAAACATTCAACAATCCACCAAACGGGATCTTAAATAAGCAAAACACATTTGAAGAAGAAAATTGCATATACACGGTTAAACATGCTTTGGACTTGACACAACTTTTGACAAGAACAACAGAGAAATAAGAATTCCTTCAAACCAATTACCCATCACAAATCCAACCAGATTCAATATACACTTGAAACACTCGCAGAAATTAACAGAAGAAAGGGAGGAAGAGACCAACACCCAAAATAGGACGACCAAAAATAGGAAGAAAACAGCAAGTCCGATGGCACACATTAATTTAATCCATAACGAATCAGACTAAGAGAAGGGAGAAAGAATGAACCTGCTGCGAATTGAATTACTCTTACAAAATTAATAAATACAATTTCAATGCCCAAACTCCAAACGATACCACGAGCCACGAACAGCAAACAATCTCAAAGCCTCAAACGGAGTCCATCTTTAACAAACAAAAATTTCCAGATCGAAAACAGAAGAAGCGGACCAAATATCTTTTTGTGTTTTTCCTTTTTTCGATACCAAAATCAAGAAAACTGAAGGACTGTTATATATTTTTATCTCAAGAAAAGAAGACTAGACTAAGAGAAGATAGAAGAAGTACGTCCAAACTAGACTTAATCTGGAGCCTCCTTCAAAAAAGTTCAACAAAAGAAAGCTATGAAATAAAGAAAAACCTCTGAAAAAAATCCCAATTCCCCCTGCTACTACCCGAAAATACTCCTTTTATATCTCCAAACTCTGGATTCTTTCTTCCTCTTCAAGAAAACGGATAAGGCTCTCCTGAAAACGGGCACGTGATGAACGTGAGGCTCGGATTGAATGAGATCGATCCGATGCCTCTCACTCATACAATACCGTTCTTCTAGAGCCTTCTAATCCGCGTGAGATAGCTTGAAAACGGACGAGTGAGGAAGGGAATCTTGTTATTGTCAGAGCCCATTACTCCTATGTGGCAAGAGGAAGGAGGGAGAAGGCGCGTGGGGTGAGTTAGGGTGAATTTGGGCGATTTTGGTGAAGTGGAAGATGAGCAGTGACCTGCGCAGCTTTGGGTTCTTTGAGACTTAGGGTTTTTTGTGTTTTAATAGGAGCGGGTCGGGTCAGCGGGCGGGTTTGGGGCGTGGGTCTGGGTAATTTGGGCTGAATTGGTGTAGTTGGGCTGGAGTGTGGGATTTTACATTGGGCTTGGACAAATTAAAACAAGGGATTTTTACCTACCTATACCATATATGAAACCTTATTACCCTAAATGTGCATAGTTTGTTAATTATCCGCCCAGTCCATATTTTACCTACAAATTTTGTACCATTCCATTATTAGGCATTAAAAGGGCAGAATATTCCCTAAAAACGGACTAAAATTAAGGAGAGAATCTTGGTGTTAATTGATTCTACATTAAATTCAATTTTTAAAAAGGAAAAGGAGATTTCTCATCTACGTATTTTTCTCTAGAACTACAATTCAAATTCTCGAAAAAAAAAAGAACGAACAATTCAAATTTTCGAGTTTCAACAACTCAAAGTTGAAAAAATCTGTTCTTCCATATATTTTCCACCATTGATAGCCATTAAAAAG
>MU744331.1:47301-58784 GCA_026770625.1 Nicotiana glauca | reverse complement strand
TAAAGAAGATTTTTCCACATCAAGATGAAGCCAAAGGGAAGTTCTCTCCTAACTGGCAAGGCCCATACATGGTTCACCAGGTTCTAACAGGAGCAGCCCTCATACTTGCAGAAATGGACAGAGAAGTTTGGCCAAAACCAATCAATTCAGATGCAGTCAAGCGATACTATGTGTAGCATTTACGATTTCCTTGTATGATGTAATTTGAACTACGTCTGACCTGATTTCCGTTTAAGAGGGAATATGTAGGCAGCCTTATGGGTTCGGTCACACTTCAATAAAATTTTCATCTCCCCCCCCCCCAATTGGAAACTGGGGCAGAATTTTGAGGAGGACCCTCAAAATTCCGAAGTAATTTCAGCCGATCATCGCAAGCAGCCGTCAGAAGTATCAACCCAATAAACTGGGGTAGAATTTTGAGGAGGACCCTCAAAATTCCGGAGCAAGAGAGGTTGCAATGTCTTGAACCGTGTCATATTTCCGGTTCATCTAAAGAAAACTATTTTCAATTATGTATTTATGTTACATTTTTTACTAAATCACACATATCTATTACTAACTCAATGATGCACAACATTACTGAAAATAAAGCCAAGCAGGACAAGCAAAGTTCACGAGGATACAAACTAACCTTCCCCCCTCTACAAAACTCACGATTTTTCTTTGGATGCACGCACCCAAGTTGCAAATCACCGAATACATTTATACACTCATACTTTTTGGGAACATGACCTTCAGAACCATCACCTATTTATAATTGCTATCCGTAAACGGCATCCCCAGCAGCCACAATATCGCAATCAACTATCAGTTATCAAGCCATCAGCTAAGAGATTTTACTGTTGTTCGCCTTTTACTTTTCTGCATTACATAAGGCTACATTTCTGCCTTTTGAGACTAAGATCTATCTCCATCTACATTTCTGCATTGCATAAGGCTACCTTTCTGCCTTTCGAGACTAAGCTCTGTCTCCATCTGCATTTCTGCATTGCATAAGGCTACCTTTCTGCCTTCCGAAGACTAAGCTTTGACTCCATATGCATTTCTCTGCATTGCATAAGGCTACCGTTCTGCCTTCCGAGTTTAAGCTCTACCTCCATCTGCATTTTATGCATTGCATAAGACTACCTTTTATGCCTTCCGAGGTTAAGCTCTACCTCCATCTACATTTTCTGCGGTGCATAAGGCTACCTTTCTGCCTTCCGAGGTTAAGCTCTACCTCCATCCGCATGGCTGAAATATCGCCACTTCATTTAAATCCTGCATCGGCTGAAAGATCACCATTTTATTTACATTTTTTGCATGGCTTGAAATATCGCTACTTCATTTAAATCCTGCATCGGCTGAAAGATCGCCATTTTATTTACATTTCTTGTACGGCTACTGCCACTTTATTTTTCCGCACGGCTGAAATAACGCCACTTTATTTCCATTTTTTGCATGGCTGAAATATCGCCGCTTTATTTAAATCTTGCATCGACTGAAATATCGCCACTTAAATCCTGCATTGGCTGAAATATCGCCACATTTTATTTACGTATTGCATCGGCTGAAAGATCGCCACCTTCTGCATTTCATTGGCTGAAAGATCGCCAAATTATCCAAAGGCGTCATTGTTCGGAGGCACCTTCATAGCCCGAGAACGCCATGCCATGGTTTGAGGACCCTATTTTATCTTTTACATATCATTATTCAAAGGCATCATAGTTTAGAGGCATAATTATCATAGCCTGAAAACATCATTTCATAGCCTGCGAATCCTTTATTATACGCTTCATGGCCCAGGACATCATGGTCCGAGGACGTCATCCTAATCGTCCAAAGACATCATTCATGGTCCAATGGGAACTTGCATTATGTTTAAATTTATGTACAATATATGTTCGCATTGCTCATTTGCAGGTAAATCGGCTAGCAATGGTCGTCTCAGCAGGAGCGACCCTGCTCCAGTTCCCGTAGCCTACTAGAATTTGACCTTCCTTCCTAACCGGAATATCATGTCCGTTTTTTGAAAATCTCCATCGGCATATTCCGCTGATGGATCACGAACTACATATGGCCTAATTCCTATAAGACCAGGGATATGTAGCCAGCTTAGGAACCAGAGCTCGGTCAAAATTCTTCAAATCATTTCGTTCGGTCAAATTGGCCATCATATCTTTACACGACAACTCTTTCATCCTTCCCGGATAAAGAGGGGCAGTTGTTGATACCCAGTTTTCTCTATGTATTTTACACACAAAATGCTTTCAAAATAACATGTATATGCATATATAAGTATGCCCAAGGGTTTTGGTATTTTTCCTAATTTTTAAAATTAATTTATTATTCATTTTTAACAGTCCAAAATTCAGTAATTATTCCCAAAACTATCAATTTTGGTGAATAATTTATTTATTCCCATATTTATACCAAAATATAGTTAAGGTAATTTTTGTATATTTTTACAAATTTATCTGGTATTTTTAAACTACATTACATACAATTACAATTTTAGCCTATTTTAAGATTAATAGCATTTCTATAATTGTAAAATTGGTTTTAATATTTTTAAATTAATATTTACATATTTTTAATTGGTTCAGTACTTTTAATTTGCTTTTAAAATTATTTGTTATTATTTTTATAAAATAAAAGGGGTAAAACTAGCTATTTAAAATTTGGCCTCATTTCGTTTCATTTGCAGCCTATTTGTATTTTGATTATAGCCACATTAAACCCCACCAATTGATCCAATTTAAATCCCAATCGGGCCAGCCCAATACGCTTAACCCATTTAACTACCCGACCCAAGCCTCCTTTGATCTAGACCGTTGATTAATCTAATCAACGATCACGATCTCCCCTTTCCATTTTTAATTCCCCAAACCATAACCTAATCCCCCATTTTGTTTAGTCCATCGCCCTTGAATACTCTCCACTCTCAAGACTCTCTCGAAGGTTCTTCAGAACCCTAGCTTGTCTCCGACCCTTTTCCACCTTGCTTTCACCGAAATCCATGGCTTCTCAGGCCATGGATGGGCTGTACTCACCCCTCTCCACCATTAGACCTTGGGAGTTCGAGGTTTTGAAGTTTGACTTCGATGGTTCTCTTTCAGATCTTCTCGGATCTCTAGTTTCGTGGCTTCTCTGGCCATGCTACGGCATATTCAAGCACGAGAAGCCTGATTCCTGACCTCTTCGACCTGGGATCTGACTTTTCCAAGCCTTTCTCATTTTTCTAGGGTTTCTCCGAAACCCTTAGCTATTCGAGATTTTTCTCTATTTATTTTCTTAGATCTATGGTATGTTTGTGTTCTACTGGACCTCTAAATTATTTTCCCCAAATTTTCTTTTCAAAATCGTTTATTTTCGATTTAGGGTTTCCGAAAGGTTCTCAAAAAATATCTTTCTGATTCTTGCTGTTCTTTCCTTTATGTGTGTTTGTCTGTACTATGCTCATATATTTTCTTTTTACTAAGCGTGTGTTGTTCTTCCGCTCCTTCTTTTTCTACTATACATGTTACTCTTGTGCTCACGCGCTAGTTTTCCTTACTCTTCTACTATATGTGTTTACTGTAAGTTCTTTGATTTTGTTTGCTTTACTATACTCTGTTTGTGTTCTTGCTAAGCATGTTTCATCTACTGTGTCTTAAGTTACACCACTTGCTTAAGTTTCGACTTTTCTAAAACATGTTCTTTTATGCTCTTAAATCAACTTTCTTTCTTTGTTGTTTCAAACCGGCTATCATATTTGTTTTGTTTCTCATGAGGCTCTGAAACATACCTTTGAGTCTATTTCAATGGCTTGCCTTCTCATCTCTATATCTAATTCGATTTGAAACCCTAGGATTTGGGGGTTTTCTTTGGCAAGTTGGATTTGGTGTTTGGACTAGGGTTCTGCATTGGAACCCTGGACTCTCAGACTCTCTATGAGTCTACAGACTGAACTTGTATCCCTTTGCTTATGATTCTGAACCTTTCAATATTAGACTCATTTCTAAGTAACATGACGACCCTTTTTTGTTTGATTTGTCTGCTTTATATACGAGAAATTCTTATTTCAAAAAAGGTTTTGTCAACTACTAATTGATTCTCAATTCCTTTAATGGGGTTTGACTGATTGTTACTGATTTTCTCTAATTGAACCATCTTTACCTTTTCCCGACTTGGTTCATTCAAACAAAGCCTATGATTTTGATTTTACTGACTGTTTGATTGATTCCCTTTCCTTATTTTTCACAAATCGTGTACCACTGGACTTTTCCTTAAATAAAGTCCTATGTATTTACCCTTTTGTGTCACTTTGGAAAAGATTTCAATCAAATTTCTTTCCTTATTTGTCTCTTACCCGTTTGAAATCAGAATCCCTTAACTAAAGGGAGACTTTATGTGGTTGATTGCAAACTGTTCCCTTACCTTTTTTACTTGTTTTCTGCATTATCAAAGGGGCACGACCCTTCTACCCTTCTGCACTTAGAAAATCTGGATCCTGAAACCTTGAACCCTCAGTTCAACACTTACAAACCAATTCACACTTCGAATTGCATGCTCTTACACACACTCTCAATTACAATACTCTTTCAATTCTTTACTCTCTTCTGAGATCTTTTGTACTCTTGCTGCAACTTGGCTTTTCAAGAATACTGTTTTACTTATTTGTTTCCCTGAAACTGGTATATCTCAATTTTGATTTCAGTTTCCTCCCTATGTGTTTACTTTACAGTTGCTTTACTCTTGTCTACTTTGTTGTTTATGTTCAATATTGACTATGCATGTTCTTTTCTTGCATCTGTTTCTATTGTGAATCCCTACCCCTACTCCCTTCTATGTGTTTGAGTTAAGGTTCATGGCCTGGCAGTATTCAAATTACTGCCCAGGTCTGAACCTGATCCTCAATGGATCCTAACTCCTAAGATTTGGCTAACAGGCTGGTCAGGGATGTGCCTGCACTCTTAATTGTTGGGCATGACCACCATCTTGCCATGGCTTTCTCTAATTCCCCCTCTATGAACTTACACTTACTCTTAGAGTCTAAGTTCTGCCCCCTCCTATGAGCCTTGCCTTGGGACCTTGAGTTCACTTTGAACTTGGACATTCGAGGGCTGGCCCTTCCACACTGTACTATAATCTAATTCTGCAATATATTTGGGGTATAAGCACTGCCCGGAGTCCACTTGAGGCTCTTGGTAACTTTGACATATCCCAAATAAGAGAAAGGCTTTGGAAATCTAATCTTTGAAAGTTGGTTTATTTCATATTTTTAGACCTTGAGTCTGAATTAGGCTCTTTGGCTGTAGTTTAATTTCTGATGTAATTTTACTTTCCTTGATTCATTCAAGTTGTAATAATTTGTCATAACTTATGGGGTATATAGTGAAAAAGGGGAGGGTCACTCATGTATGCATATGGGTAGACATCATGTTCTTAGGCATTTATCCCTGCAAATCCCATTCTACTCTTCATCTATGCATTTCATGTATAAATCATGCCTATAAGTTGTTTCATTACTTCATGTAGAAATCCTGCCCATAAGTTGTTTCATTACTGCATTAGAAATCCTGCCTATAAGTTATGCATTTCATTAGAAATCATGTCTATAAGTTTCTGCACTTCTGCATATAGAAATCATGTCTATAAGTTTCTGCACTTCTGCATATACATACGTCATCAGGCAAACAGTCTATAGGTTAAATTAATAACAAGTTACATCCTAGATACCATACCTATAGGATACCTGTATCCTGATAATCATTTTAAAACCAACAACGCTTAGAAATCATGCCTATAGGAGTGACCAGTGGAATATGATTCGTCTCTTTCATCTATAAGTCTAAAATCAATAGCAATGTCGCCTAAAATCTGTAGAACTTGTGTTTTCGATAATCAGCAAGCCTTCCTTAAAGTCAGTACATTTCGCATTATAAGATATCATGCCTATAGGTCTCACCTAGGCAAGTCATTAGGTGATTAATTAACTGCATCTGTCTTTGATAATTACAACCAAAGGTAGGCCTAATTCGGACTTCTCATATGAGAAATATGTGATAAATCAACGGCGCCTTAACATTTAAGTTTAAATCAGACCATAACCAGTATATGTAAGTCATGCTAAACAATTTACTTCTTTAAATAAGGAGGCCTGTTTGAGCCTTTAAACTGCTATGTGTTTCCCCTTAACTGCTTCATGTGTTTTGTTTGTCGCATTAGAATTTTGTCCTTTTAAAACTCTGAAAAGCCAAATCACCCTTCCCTTTAGGATTAGTAGTCCCAAATGCCTCGGGGACTGCCAGGATTGGGACAGGTACTAGCATGCAATAAGTAACGATACTATTCCGCGTTTAATACCTTAACGGGGTGGGTAAGAGTAGACATGTATATGATGACCACGCGATAACACCACGTGTATAAATGGTTACTGGTGTTGTGTGGGGTGATCCATGTTATTTATAAACCCAGGACCCCCTTCCCTCTTTGCTTGTTTTTTTTAGACTTTTAAAGTTGCATAGTTTTCAGTTCTTCAATTTCTTCTTTTACTTCAATTACTTGCACCTATTATGCAAAACTCTCTTTAAATTGTCTGATTTTTTAGTACTATTTTCCCAAAAACTTCTGCCCCCCTTTCGCTTCTCTTTTTTTTTTTTCTGAAAATTTACTTGCGTCAATCATGACCCCTTCCCCTTTACTTGTGCATCTTCTCTTTAATTATAAAATTACTTACTTTCAAATTTCAGTACTCTTTAAAACTCATGTACTTCTTTTATTTGCAACCATTATGTGAAAGATGCTTGCTTGTTTATTTGTTATTTGTATTCAAAGTCATAATTGTAGTATGGCCGGGAACCACACTAGTGGATCTTGAGGGGTGCCTAACACCTTCCCCTCGAGATAATTTTAAGCCCTTACCCATTCTCTGGTTCTTTTTTTTTTAGTTAAATTTCTTCTTAGTGTCCTAATGCACTTAATCATTAGGTGGCGACTCTTCAATTCAAAAATTCAATTCCCAAAAGAAAAAGAGTTGTCCGCCCAAATATCATAAACCCGATTTTGCGAGAAAAAGGAGGCATCGACAAAATTCAAAAAATAATTATATGTGACCGTACATGTCTCTTCAATAGATACTAAACAAATTAATTATTTCGTTAATTTCTTACAAATTTAAACACAAGCTTTTAATTTGAAGCAATTCGAGAATATTTCGCAGGTCAAAATATTGGAAAACAAGTTTTTTTTCCTTTTAGAAAAACAAACACGTTTGGTTGTTTATAGCCCGTTTGACCAAGCTGCAAAAATCAGCTTATTTTGAAAAGTGCTTTTCTCAAAAGTACTTTTGGTGAGAAGCAGTTTGTGTTTGGCTAATTAGTTTGAAAAATACTTTTGAGCAGCAATTAGTATTTGACCAAGTTTTAAAAAATTACTTCTAAGTGTATTTTTCTTAAAAGTGCTTTCGGAGAGAAGCTACTTTTTTCTGCTTCTCCTCAAAAATACTTTTTTTCCTCCAGAAACTTGGCCAAACATCTCAATTTTTGGCCAAAAGTGCTTTTGAGAAAAAAAAAAAAAAACACTTTCGACCAAAAATAAGGTTCGCTATTAGTTTGAAAACGAAATATTCTCGGTAGAAATCTGAAGTGCTATTCCAAAAGTTAATCCAAACATTCAATGGGAAAATAAAAAATTAACCTAAAATGAAGAAATGAAAATTAAAAGAGCGACCCCCCCCGCCCCCCACACACACAAACGTTTTCTGCCCTACCCACGCTTGCCCCTCTCGTGTTTTCTTCTTCCTCGTCAGCCTCTGTAGGTGCAGAGACCTTGTTCATTCTTGAACCTTAGCCTACGATTCTTGAATTTTAAACATAAAATGATCATTTTCAGAAGTTTTTTTCTCTCCACTTCATGAGAATCTGAGTTGATAAAGGCATGCCCTTTAACATCCTTGTAAAAAAGGCATGCCCTTTAACACATTCACTACCAAACAGTTCATCAGCTCGAACCTAATCCCATGTAAGTCTTTCTCTAGCTTCACCATTCACCACTTCTTTTCAGCTCTTTCCAACCCTTCTCATACTGACCATGAAATAGAAGCTGCCCCTTCTGATAGTTCTTTTGAAGTTGCCCCAAATCCCAAGTTGGGTTCTCCTGAAACTGAAATAAAAATGCCCCCTTTTGATAATTCATTTAATGTTTCCTCAAAACCCAAGTTGGGTTCTTGGGGAAGTAAAATGAAATTGCCCTCTTTTGATAATTCATTTAAATTTGCCCCAAAACCCAAGTTGGGTTCTTGTGAAACTGAAATGGAAGTACCAATTTCAGATAAGTTATTCAAAGAGGCCCCAAAGTTAGGTTCTTTCAAAATGGGTGATTCTACATTCTATTCCCTTGTTGAGAAATATGCTAGTTCTGGGGACTTCAGGTCTTTGGAGATGGTTTTTGATAGAATGAAGAGTGAAAAAAGAGTCTTTATTGAGAAGAGTTTTATCTTAGTGTTTAGAGCTTATGGAAAAGCCTGTTTTCCTGAAAAAGCTGTCGAATTGTTTGATAGAATGGTGGATGAGTTTCAATGTAAACGAACCGTGAAGTCGTTTAATTCTGTTCTTAATGTGATAGTTCAGGCAGGCTTATATTATCGTGCATTAGATTTTTATGCTCGTGTTATAAATAATAGTAACATTATGCCGAATGGGCTTTCTTTTAATTTAGTTATTAAGACTATGTGCAAGCTTCGGATGATTGATAGAGCTATGGAGGTGTTCAGAGAAATGCTTTCTTGGAAATGTGAGCCGGATGTTTATACGTATTGCACTTTGATGGATGGCTTGTGCAAGGATGACCGGATTGATGAGGCGGTTATTCTTTTGGATGAAATGCAGATAGATGGATGTTTTCCTGTTCCAGTAACATTTAATGTGTTGATTAATGGGCTTTGCAAGAAAGGTGACTTGGCTCGAGCTGCAAAGCTTTTGGATAACATGTTTCTTAAAGGGTGTGTTCCCAATGAAGTGACTTTTAACACACTTATACATGGTTTGTGCCTCAAAGGTAAGTTGGAGAAAGCTGTTAGTTTATTGGATAGAATGGTGTCAAATAAGTTTGTCCCGACTGATGTAACCTATGGGACTATTATCAATGGGTTCGTTAAGCAAGGAAGAGCAAGTGATGGCGTGCAGATCTTGTTGGCAATGCAGGATAAAGGGCATTTGGCAAATGAATATGTCTACTCAGCGCTAGTTAGTGGGTTGTTTAAAGAGGGACAACGTGAAGAGGCATTAAGAATATGGAAGGAAATGATAGAAAAGGGAGTGAAGCCTAATACAATTGTTTATTCTGCTTTTATAGATGGCTTGTGTCAAGAAGGCAGACCTGACGAAGCAAAGGAAATCCTTTCTGAGATGATTAAAACGGGTTGCACTCCCAATGCTTACACGTACTGCTCTCTGATGAAAGGGTACTTTAAAACTGGTGACAGCAACAAGGCTATATTAGTATGGAGAGAAATGGGGACTAGTGGTATCACATGTAATGAAATCTGTTACAGTGTACTCATCCACGGATTGTGTCAAGATGGGAAGCTCAAAGAGGCTATGATGATGTGGAAGCAAATGTTAGGCAAAGGATTGGTCCCTGATGCCGTGGCTTATAGTTCAATGATTCATGGCCTTTGCAATTCTGGGTCTGTGGATCAGGGATTGAGACTTTTCAATGAGATGCTATGTAGAGGATCTGATTCTCAGCCTGATGTAATAGCATATAACATAATTCTTAATGCTTTATGCAAGGTGGATAGAGTTTCTCTAGCAATTGATTTTTTGAATACTATGTTGGATCAAGGTTGTGATCCCGATGCAGTTACATGTAATATTTTCTTGAAAACTATAAAAGAAAAAGAAAATGTATCCCGAGATGCAGAAGACTTCCTGGATAAGCTGGTGCTGCAACTGTACAGGCGGCAGAGAATTGTAGGAGCTTCAAGAATTATAGAAGTGATGCTTCAAAAATTTCTTTATCCCAAGTCCTCTACTTGGGAATTGATTATTCGAGAACTCTGCAAATCGAAGAAGGTTCAAGGAGCTATTAACAAGTGTTGGAGTGACCTTTTCATCTGATATTAGAGGTTAGATTCATTTTTTTTGGTTGAAAAAATGCAATATCCTGAAACTTTTTTTCCCATGGGCACATTGCTCCTAGGGGGCAAAAGAGGACACAGACTTGAGATTCTTTCACAAGATCCATTCTGTATATTTCAGCAATTATACAATGATAGGACAACTGCTTATTTCCAAACAGACACTTGCATCCATAATTTTACGTCCTTACTTTCTTTTAGTTTGAGCGCATGTCAGTTGAACATGTAAGTAACAAAAAATGACATATTTTATTTGGCAAAGCTCTTAAATGAATGTACAACCTTACAATTATCATAATCTAGCATAGATAAGTTGTTAGGATACTGAAACGAAAGCAAAAATGTCATTGAATATTTTGTTCTTCACTTTCTTACAATATATCCTAGTTTTGAATCTAAAAGTACTAATCTACAAATTTGTTACACGTCAGTTTTTACGACACGTCAATACCTCTGGTCATGCATGATCATTTGGAAATGGTTTTGATGTGTCCAAAAAGAGTTCAATTTTAGGTTATTCTTTTATAGTTGTTTACATTTCTTAGTTACCTTTTGCTTCCTCTTTGTTTCAATTTGTATCAAGATGGTTGTTTGAATCCTAATTCAGATTCATATAAGTTATTTTCAAGTTGTGTAATATAACATTAAATTATGAGAGTTTAAAAATGCTAACAAAGTTGTTGTATATGGCTTATGAAAATAAGTTCAAATTTTTGTTTGCTTATTTCTTCTTGATATGATATTCCCTGTGGCCGGAGACAACGGCAATAGCAGGGGTTATCAATTTCCAGTGTACATGCTGATGCCAAATCTTTGGAGTGTTTCTGAAAAGAAGTCCATAAAAAATCGATGCAGTTTCTTTTCTTGGAACAACTTTTCTTTTGGTAATATTTGTACTTATAACAGATAATGATAGCTGAAGGACACTGCTTTAAGATATTAAAAAAGGATATTTGAGTGTGTGTGCTTTCTACCGATAAAAAAAAATGTTTGTGCTTTCTCTGAAAGCATTCCTTTTATATAGAGGTTGGTGCTTATCGTAGACAAGTTCTTATTTGGAATTGCAAGAGATGCGAACAGTTTTGATGTTAAAACCAGCATTTTATTAATTTTAAAATGCTCAAAGTTCCTCTAGAAATGGTGCTAAAAAAGAACATCAGAACATTTATCTTAAGGACAAAAGACAATCAGATAGATATCGTAAAACAAAGAATAGTTGTTACAGTGCGACTACTACTGAGCTGAAGCTACTAGGTATGAATTAGTTGAATTTATAACATAGTACTACTGGCCTGCAAGTCTCTCCCGCACTTTCCTCTGCCGTTGCTCTCTCAATCATTCCACTTCAAACTAAAAGTGCTCTCTGTACTCATGTGAAGTA
>MU744331.1:17000-31845 GCA_026770625.1 Nicotiana glauca | reverse complement strand
TGATTGGGAGCCATAGGTGCCTAACCTAGGTTATGTTGGTATTGTAGAGGTTGTGAGATGGGTCATTGAGGTATGACTCTTGGTATAGTAGTATTATGTATGCATGCATGTGCAAATAGGGTTGTAGGAAGATTGATGAACATAAATAGGTAAAGATTGGGTTTTGGAATGAAGGAAAATCTTGTAAAAGAGTATTAAAAATCAAGAAGCCCAACTAGTGTTTGATAAAATGCTGCAAGGAGCTGAAACCATGAATGCCTTCCTAATTTGTGTTTAATTTTGCTATGTTTCAAGTAGATCGGGATTGCTAGAATTTCCGGTCGTAGTAACTTAAGGAAAGCTTAAACGAGGTATGTATGGCTAACCTTGACCTTGTAAAATCGCCTAATTGATATTCAAATGTTTGGTACGTGACATCTACGTGGGTAAATTGTGAAATTTGTGTAATTTGCTTGGTTGTGATTATGATATGTGGTATTGGCTGAGAAAACAAGTGACGTAAGGAAATTGTAACCGATGTAACTAGAATAATTGTGATATTAACACCTATGGCTTATCGAGGGCAAGTATTGTTGTAGCATGAAACACTTGTGAATTGTGGAATCTGACGGAAATAGTATTGATGGTTATGGGAACACTTGTAAATCATTGTTGCTACTCCTTAAGAAATGTTGTTGTGGTCTTTGTGAAATGTTTATTGTCGTTGTTGTGATCTTTGTGAATTGTTCATTGTTGTTATTGTGGTTGTTGTGAAATGAAATTATCTGGTGGGATCGGGTTGCGCGCCCCAACACAAAATGATAAATTATGGGTTGGGGTGATAAGGGTGGCCGAGGTAATAAGGTTGGAAAGCGATCGAAATCGCCATTGAAATCAATATGTGTACCAATTGTGAAATCATTGATGAGGAATTGTGAAAGGAGACAGCAGGAGAGTTTGTAACCTGTGGGGCACTGATTGTCCCTTTGTTTGGCTTGATTGTTCTTTCTTCATGTATTTGGTTGTTGTTTCTGTTACTGTTACTTACTCGTCTATGGCTTGAGTTTCCTTGACGCAAAGTTTGTTCATACATACCAGCACAATTCCAGTGTACTGACGTCCCTTTTGCCGGGGGCGCTACATTCGTGTTATGATTGTAGGTGGATCCGTAGCAGGTACTCCAGTTCATCGGCAGTAGCACTCCTTCATCTTCCACGACCGTATTGGTGAGCCCCTTTCCTCTCGGGGCCCTGCGTGGCTCATGCCACTTCTGTTCTGGAGTCTTATTTTGGTTTTGTGTAAGGTATAGCCGGAGCCTTGTTACCGGCAAGTACTGTATTATCCTGTCGTATCTTTAGAGGCTCCGTAGACAGTAAATGTGGGTTATGAACTTATGTATACAATATCAGGTAATGTAAGTTGTAAACTTTGTTAAGTAATCAAGTATGTTGTGTGTGTTTTGAAAAAGGGTGATTTCAATTATAAAATGGTTAATCCTTTGATTAATAAGTAATAAAAAGTACGGGGTAGTACATGGGATAGGAAAGGCACCCAGGTCCGCTTGACTGGGGCTACCAGGTCGGGCGCCGGTCATGTCCCTCGATTTGGGGCGTGACTATATCCCCCTGCGTCAACCACTCAAACTACCTACGCAGCTCCTCTCTGCGGGACTGAGGTACATATTTCTCCAGAAAAAGAGCGGAGAACTGCTGCCAAGTTAGGGGTTCTGCTCCAACAGGCCTACGCCTCTCAAAGTCCTCCCACCAAGTAAGAGCAGCCCCCGTGAACTGAAAAGTAGTAAATGCTACACCACTCGACTCCAAAATCCCTGCCATACGGAGCATACGCTGACACCTGCCAAGAAAACCCTGGGCATCCTCGCCCTCAGCACTGCTGAATGTCGGAGGCTAGAGCCTACCAAACCTCTCGAGACGATGCTGCTCATCGTTTGGCATAGCTAGAACCATGAAGCCCTAAACTGGTGCAACCTTCTGAGCTGGAGGTGCCTCTAGTTTCTTTAGCCCCTGCACCACCTGCTCAGGTGTGCAAGCAGCGGGGGTCTGATTGCCTCCCCTGGCCTACGAAGTAGCTGCTGCTGCTGTGATGGATGAAACTACCTGAGCCAGGCCAGTGCAGACTGATAATATCTGCGCCAAGGTCTCCTGAAGACCCGGAATCACGATAGGCACAACTGGTGCCTGAACAGGTGTTGCTGGAGTATCCACAGCTGGAGCCTGATTTTGAGTTGGGGCAATTGGTGGATCAGCAGGTGCTGCCCCGAATGCTCTGCCTCTACCGCGACCACGATCGCGTCCATGTCCTGTGGCGGCTTCAGTAGGTGGCACTGGTGGTCGTCCGTCACGTCCGATAGCTCGTGTCCTCACCATCTCTGATAGAATAGAATAATAGAAGTTTAGTTCTCAGTTCAACAAAGTCGCACGACAAGAGTTTCAAAAATGTGAAGTTTTCCTAAAGGTTCTGCAGCCTTCCAAGGATAAATACAGACATCTCTGTACCGATCCGCGAGACTCTACTAAATCGGATCATAACTCGCGAGACCAAGTAACCTAGGCTCTGATACCAACTTGTCACGACCCCAACCCCGGTCGTGATGGCGCCCAATACACTGCTAGGCGAGCCCGACCAATTTAATAACCTTAACTATTTTATACAGTTCATGAATTAATTAACACAGATAAATTACTAAGTCATAGTACTGAAATCCTGAAATAGAGTTAAACATGCGGAAATACCAAAATATAAAACAACTACACAACCCGAAGAATCCGGTGTCACAAGTATGAGCCTCTAGTACATGCGTATCAACCTACTACATATTGTCCTCTAGAAATGCAGAAATAAAGCAATAAGATAGAAGGAAGATCAGGACTGCAGACGTCAAATGCAGCTACCTTGATATTCTCGGATAAGCTGCTAGGCAGAGAAGTCCTCACACAGCCTCAGGTGTACCTGGATCTGCACGCAAGGTGCAGGGAGTAATGTGAGTACTCTGACCCAGTGAGTAATAAACATAAATAAAGGGTGCGAATAAGAAATCCTGAATAGGCACAGAGTAATTCTATAAATACAGCAACCTGAACCAAGTAGTATTAAACCAGTAAACCAATATCAACAATTATAGAAATACTACAACAGATAAGTAAGTAAATTACAATCAAATATGAAATGCAACATATAGTCCGGTGCTCCCTAGTACTACCCGCTGCGGCGTGCAGCCCGCTCCATTTATTTATCGTCGACGACTCTCACTGGGGTTGTGCAGACTCTGGAAGGGGCCCCTTACGGCCCAAGCGCTATAATAAGCCATCTCGTGGCATCAACTAGGTCCTCGGCCTAATATCAATATCAATATCATACCGCTACGGCGCGCAGCCCGATCCCATACTCAGTCCAAAATCACATAAGCCTCTTGGGCACAATAATGTAGAAATATTTAGCCCAAACTTCATTTGAAAATATTAATTAAGTTTCTAGTTTGAGAAAATGTGGCTAAGTTTGCAAAACAGTATTAAATACTAGGACCGAGTTCAACAATATGAAAAATGGTAAGAAACCAGTAATAGCAATCCCTGAAGGATTCAATCAATTGGTACGAAGACCAAATATAGCAATCAGCTTAATTATAATGATAATAAGTGAATTTCAGTCAATTACGCAGTATATTCATTTACCGGGACGGACCAAGTCACAATCCCCAATGGTGCTCTACCCCACGCTCGCTATCCGGCGTGTAAGTCACCTCAATATAGCACTACGATGTGCAAATACGAGGTTTCAAACCCTCAGGACATTATTTACATCTATTACTCATCTCAAGCCAACCAAAATCCTACCTCGCTATGCCCTTGCCTCTCAAATCGACCTCCTCGTGATCCGAATCTGCTCAAAACCACAATGAATACATCACAATATGCCAATGGAACAATACCCAATCGAAAACAATGGAAAAATAGCAAAAATATCGAAATTAGCAAAACCCGAGCTCCGGGCCCACTTATCGAAAATCAGAAAATTTAATATCAACGGATTCCTTATCTCGCCACGAGTCTATACATATAAAGATTACCAAAATCGGAGTCCAAATGACTCCTCAAATCCCCATTTTAACTCTCTTAAGTTTCAAGCCCTAATCCACCATTTTTACCCATTATTTTCTTGAGTTTTCAGCTCTAATCCATGTAATAACACCATGAAATCGTGTTTTGAGTTCAAGAATCCATACCTTATCGAGACCCCTTGAAATCTCTATTCAAAATCGCCCACAATCCTCCAAGTCCGAGTTAAAAATATGAAACCCTTCAAAAATTCGCTAAGAAGACCAATTAAATATTTTGCTCAGACCTTTCCGCTTCTGCGGTCAAATTTCCACATATGCGGCACCGCTTCTGTGGTTACTCCATCCGCTTCTGCGGAATTTCACTTAAGGGGAAAAACTGCTGCTGCAGTCACTTAGCCGCATCTGTAGCTCCGCAGAAACCGCTGTCCCCAACCCGCACCTGCGGTCCCAGGCTTCCTTCAGCCCTCCCGTTTCTGCGACTCCCAGCACGCACCTGCGATACCGCTTCTGTGGTCCCACTTATACAGAAGCGGAAATACCAGAAATAGCAGAAATTCCTTAAGTTTTACAAGCCAAACTTTCCGTTAACCATCCGAAATCACCCCGAGGCCCCCTGGACCTCAACCAAAAATACCAACACCTCCTATAACATCATTCAAACTGGTTACAATCATTAAAACACTTCAAACAACACTAAAACCATCATTTCTCATCGAATTCAAGCCTAAGTTCTTTAAAAAATTTTGAAATATGCATTCGATCAAAAACCTACCCAAATCACCTCAAAATGGTCTGAAAATTTTCACACACATTCCAAATCACCTAACGGAGCTTCTGCAACTTTTGGAATTCCATTCTGACCCTTGGATCAAAATCTCACCTATCAACCAGAATTCGCCAAAATACTAATTTCGCCAATTCAAGCCTAATTCTACACCGGACCTCCAAAATTACTTTCGATTACACTCCTAAGTTATAAATCATCCCCCGAAGCTAACCAAATAATTGGAATCCATATCCAAGCCTCCTAACACATATGTCAACTTCCGGTTGACTTTTCCAAAATAAGCCTTCCTTAAAGAGACTAAGTGTCATTTCCTTCTAAAATTACTCCAAATCAACTCGTTCACACAAGACACTTATAATGAAGCATTAAGAAGTAGAAAATGGGGGAAATAGGACGGTAAATCACGTGACGACGGGTCGGGTCATTACAGTTTTCAGCACTCCAATCCCTCAAGCTCACCCCTCCAAACTGAATTGGAAGCATTAAAGAAAGGACTTTCAATCACTCTCAGCCATGGTTATTCTCCACTAGTGGTAGAAACGGATGCAACAGAGGTCATCAAAGTATTACATTCAAATTGTGTCCCTTACAACTCTACTATTATTTATTGTAGGTGGTTAATGCACCAGCTGAAGCAACTGAAGATCAACCATAATTTTCGGGAGGAAAACAAGATAGCTCACAGGATGGCGAAGGAAGGACTCAAGCATGCACGAAAACACCAACTTTTTTATAATCCTGTGCCTTTCGTTTTAAATAACTTAGCAATGGACAAGAATGGTTATGTGTATTTGCTTAAAAACTTTAGTACTAATGTGTGTTTTAGTTTGGACGAAATGGGGAATTTGAATGTCCTCGAGGCTTGTAGTTTTGTTACTTATGTAACTGTTGGTACTCTGTAATGTTTTAATAAATTATCTTTTCCAGTCAAAAAAAAGTTCTATACAACTATACTATCACGATCCATTTTCTGAACAAGCCGGGACCGGCACTCGAGCACTAAACATGATCGAGTGAATCATCTATGCTTATTAAATCTATTATAACTCCAAATTTTATATGCAACAAGGCAATACTCTAACCAAATACTTTTGATTAATTTAAATATTTAAATAAATTAACTCCAAAACTTTATTCGTAGTAACTACAGAATTACTACTAAGTTATTATCAAAAACATTTGAATCTTAACCCAACGAATATGTCTATTAAGCCTCTACTGATAAACTAACGCACTGCTCAGGATATAAGATTTCCTGGCCAGTTCTCTAAGTAAACAAAGAAATAACTAAATAAAGATAACTCTAAGGAATACTCCACGAACAAAAGCGGAGCTCACCAATAGCACTGGATGAGAAGGAAGTCCTAATCAGTAGCCTGCTCGCTTGCAAAACCGGTTCCTACATTGTACCGCAGACCAACGTAGGTTCCCAAAAGAGAACGTCAGTACCATCTATTGTACTCAGTGAGTCTCAACAATAGGGGCAAAACTTTAATAATATATACATTATGAGCAAATGTTCTAAATGAAGGTAAAACATAAAGCTTATAAGAATAATTCTAAAATATTTGCATAATAGCAGTTTATGAATATTCTAAAAGAAATTTTTTTCTTTTTCTTTTTTATAAAAAATACTTCACTTTATACTTTGGGAGTTCTAACTATCCTGACTCAATTATATTTCAGTCACTGTGTGATCTGCACGGGTTCGACCTCAACCTGATCGAATAGGCCCAATCCACGAGGTGCCACTCGCTTCATGGTTCTCAGCGGCTCATGTATCATACCTTAGCATGGGTAAGTAAAATCTCAGCAACGAGACCCTCGACTCGTGTGCTCCCTACTTTGGCACAAGTAATTTCAGGAAGTCAATGCCTTGGTTAGGACCCTCAGCCTGGATGAACCCTTCTCTGAATAAAGGATACTCCCAAAAATCTTTTCTTTCTAAAACTTTTTCTTGTGACTTTTCAAGTCTAGATCTTTTTTATAGAATATCATGTACATGCTCATGCTGGTATCCTTAAATATAAAGCATGACACAAGAATGAAATAAACATGTAAAAGTATTTCTAAAGATTCTTGCTTCTTCATAAACTTTCAACATGAAAATAACATATAAGAATAACATAAAAATCTGAAAATTTATGCACGTATATCATAATAAATCGTCTAAACTTTTGCTAGAACAATTCTAAGTTAATAGGTACTCATTCGCTCCAATTAAGTAAATATAAACTCTTTTAAGCAATCCATTAGACACCTTGTATGCGTGCTTTTGTGAGTTAAACCACTTTAGTAAAGGGTTGTATCAACTCACCTAAAAACTTCTCGAGCCAATACAGAGATCCTAGTATAATTTATACCTGTCAAATAATTAATTCTACAATAATCAGTGCATTTTAATTAATATTAGGTTTCACACCTAAACATGAAAATTATTGTTGCTATAGAGGAGGAAGAGAATTAACTATTCACTTCTTACTAATTACCGTTGTAGGATGACTGACAATAAGGAGTTTCATATACCTGAGTTCAAGAATAAGTAAGAGAACCTTAGAATTTTCCGTATGAGAATTTTCTGGCTGCCGCCGTTCGATTTTAAGCGTTTTCTGTGTTTTGCTGCCGTGACTAAACAGAACATTTTGTATTACTTTTAAGGCTTTAAAACCTTTTCTCTTTTGAATGAACAGGTTTCTTACCCTTTCCAAGGCTTTAAGCCCATTTTCTTTTCTATGTTTTATTATTATTATTAATAAGATTATTATTTTATTTTCACTTAACTAATAATTAATGATACACACTTTTACTAATTAATAATATTAAAATTATTAATATTCTCCTAAGTATATATTCAATTATTTATAAATAGAGAAGTAGCTCAAAAGTCAATCACAAGGATTTAAATTTGTAATACGAGTATAATTTAAGAAAAAAAAGAAAATTTAAATTCTATATTTAGCGAGTTTTGAAATTTTTATAATTTTGAGGAGTGTTACAATGTTTCCTCCTTAAAAACATTCGTCCTCGAATGTTGCTAAGGTCTTTTCTTAAACTAACAATCATTCCTTAGGTACTTGAACCTCTTAAGTTTTCTTAGCACTACTCACTCTTCCAAGGGACTCAAAATTTTGGCTAGCTCCCTAAATTTTAAAAAATTTCGGCAGAGTTTTCCTTGTAAATTGGACTATACAAAAAAATATCCTGTCACAAATAATACAAATACACCAACAACAACCAAATACATCATAACAGGATATTCATAGGCACCATACACAGCTCATAAACTAGTTACACACACTCCGACAAGGATACCACAATAACCAATCAAATTCTAAAGCACAACACTTTACAAAAAGTAAATTACTTTAACGAATTCAATATACTCTGGCATGGACTAAATTATTAAATAACTAAAGATACTGATAAAAACTAAATTACTTCAGCAGCTAAGTATAATCTAGCAAGGACATAAACACATGCTAACTTGTATTTAATAAATAAAATATAAATCTCAAACCAAACTTAGGCTCACATACCTTTTTCCTCAAATAAATATGGATATTTCTCTCTCATATATTCCTCGACCTCCCACGCAGCCTCTTTTGAATCATGATTACTCCACAAAACTTTTACCGGTGCTATATCTTTTGTTCTTAACTTTCTTACTTGCCTATCGAGAATTTCTATAGGTACCTCTTCATAAGTCAAGCCTTCTTTAATTTCTATGGTATCGGCATGTATTATATGTGACTCATCATGAATGTACATTCTAAGCATAGATACATGAAAGACATGATGAATGAAGGAAAACTCAACGGGCAAAGCTAGTTCATAAGCCACGTTCCCCTTCTTTTGTATTATCTCATAAGGTCCAATAAATATAGGACTAAGTTTCCCCTTCTTACGAAACCTCATAACTCCTTTCATTGGTGAAAATTTCAAGAATACCTTGTCACTAACCATGAACTCTAAGTCACAATGCCTCTTTTCAGAATAGGATTTCTGACGACTCTGAGCCGTTTTTAGTCTTTCTCTGATTAGCTGGACTTTCTCTAAAGCCTCACAAACAAACTCTGGATCAATTAAAGGCACCTCTGCTAGTTCGAACCAACTCACTCGAGACCTACATCTTCGCCCATACAACACTTCACAAGGAGCCATACCAATGCTGGACTGATGGCTATTATTATAAACAAATTCTATAAGTGGCAAGTGATCATCCCAATTACCTCCAAAATCTATAAAACATGCTCACAACATATCTTCGAGACTCTAAATGGTCCTTTCTACCTGGCCATCGGTCTGTGGATGGAAAGCGGTGCTCAAATTGACCTTGGTACCTAATCTTTTCTGAAATGCTTGCATAAAATATGCCCTGGACTGAGGGCCTCTGTCAGATATGATTGAAACTAGAGTACCATGTAATCGGATTATTTCTTTGATGTACAATTGCGCATACTGCTCTGCAGAATCTATCGTGTTTACTAGTAGGAAATGCGCGGACTTTGTCAGTCGGTGTACAATAACTCAAATTGAATCATGCTTATGGTATGTGCGAGGTAGATATACTACGAAATCCATACTAATCATATCCCACTTCCACTGTCGTATCTCTATATCTTGAGCTAGGCCACCAGGCCTTTGATTCTCGGCTTTGACTTGCTGAGAATTCAAATATTTAGCCACATGATTTGCTACTTGCTTCTTCTTTCTTTTCCACCAATACAACTCATTCAAATCTAGATACATTTTGGTAGCACCTGAGTGGATAGAGTACCTCGAACTGTGAGCTTCTTCCATTATGGCCTTCCTAATCACATCTACATTAGGCACACATAACCAATCATTTAACTTCAAAACTCCATCAATTTCTAGGGTGAAAGCAGTGATTTCTTTGTTTCTAACTCCTTTTAACTTCACTAAGGACGGATCTTCATCTTGCTTAGCCTTAACATGCGCAACTAGAGAGGATTGCGCTAAGGCATAAGCAGTTATACCTCCTTCTCCGGTCTCATTCAATCTAATTCCATCATTTGCTAGTTTTTGAATTTCTCTACCCAAACTTCGCCTTTGTACTGCAAGATAGGCCAAGACACCCATTGACTTCCTACTAAGTGCATCTGCTACCACATTAGCTTTGCTCCGGTGATAAAGGATATTGATGTCATAATCTTTTAATAGCTAGCCACTTTCTCTGTCTCAAATTTAATTATTTTTTCTTGAAAATGTACGGGAGGCTTTTTTGATCTGTAAACACTTCAGAATGATCACCATAAAGATAGTGTCACCATATCTTTAATGCAAACACCACTGCTGCAAGCTCCAAGTCATGTGTGGGATAGTTCTTTTCATGATTCTTTAATTGCCCGGAAGCATAAGCAATAACTTTTCTATTTTGCATAAGAACACAACTGGGACCAACTATGGAGGCATCATATATACTATGAACCCACCCGAACCTGTCAGCAAGGTTAACACAGGTGCAGTGGTCAACCTCTTCTTTAACTCTTGAAAACTCTGCTCACAAGTGTCTGACAACTGGAACTTAACTACTTTCTGAGTCAACTTAGTCAATGGAGTTGCAAATGAGGAAAACCCCTCTACAAACCTTCTATAGTAGCCAACTTACCCCAAGAAACTCTTGATTTTGGTTGGCGTTGTCGGCCTAGGCCAGTTCTTTACTGTTTTCTATCTTCTAAGGGTCTACTTTTATGCATTCACTAGATACCACGTAGCCTAAGAATGCCACTGACTGCAACCAGAGCTCACATTTTGAAAATTTGGCATAAAGCTCATTCTCCTTCAAGGTTTGCAAGGCTAGTCTAAGGTGTTCTGCATGATTTCCTTGCTCTTAGAGTATACCAAAATATCGTCTATAAACACGATAATAAAAGTATCAAGGAATGGCTTGAAAACTCTGTTCATGAGGTCCATGAATACAGCTGGATCATTTGTCAACCCGAAGGACATTACTAGAAATTCATAGTGCCCGTAGTGAGTTCTAAAGGTTGTTTCAGATATATCTTCATCTATGATTCTCAACTAATGGTACCCCGACCTCAAGTCTATTTTTGAAAAGTATTTTGAACCCTGAAGTTGATCAAATAAATCATCAATTCTTGGCAGTGGTTACTTGTTCTTAATGGTAACTTTATTCAACTACCGATAGTCGACACACATTCTGAGAGACCCATCTTTCTTCTTGACAAACAGTACCGGGGCACCCTACGGTGGAACACTCGATCTGATTAAGCCCTTGTCAAGAAGGTCTTTCAATTTTTCTCTCAACTCATTAAGTTCTGTTGGATCCATCCTATAAGGAGGTATAGATATGGGCTGAGTGCCTGGAATGAGATCAATGCCAAAGTCTATGATTCTTTCAGGAGGAAGTCTGGGAAGGTCATCTGGGAAAACTTTTGGAAATTCTCTAACAACTGGCACTGACAGAAGAGCTGATGGTTCTGATTCTGGATTAATGATGTGATCCAAATAGGCGAGACACCCCTTACTGATCATTCGTTGTGCCTTAAGGTAAGAAATAAGCGTACCTACAAGCGATGCAGAACTACCTTTCCACTCTTAGACTTCTTCATTTGGAAATTGGAACCTGACTATCTTGGAATGACAATCTAACATGGCATAACAGGAAGACAACCAATCCATATCCATGATCACATCGAAATCCACCATTTCTAATTTTATAAGATCGGCCTTAGTGTTGCGACCTTGGATTGAAACTGTAGAACCTCTATAGACTCTTGTGACACTCACTGACTCGCCAACTGGAGTAGATACTAGGAATGGCTCACTAAGTTATTCCGGTTCTAGCCCGAGGTTAATTGCAAAGTATGGAGTCACATATGAAAACGTTGATGTCACACCTCCATTTTGCGTACCTACCCCGAGGGATAAAATGTACAAGGGAGTTTTTCCAATTTAAGTGACAATATTCGAAATGGGATTATTTATTTATTTCAGAGTTGCCACTTGGTAAAGGTTTGGCTTTTGGTGTCCCAAGTCACCGGTTTATTTTTGAATCCCAATTCGAGGAAAATGTTCGACTTTCCAATTGAAGTCTGCGAACCAGAAATTCTAAGTAAGGAATTCTGTTGACCCGAGGGAAGGTGTTAGGCACCCCCCGAATCCCGTGGTTCTAGCACGGTCGCTTAAATTATTGTAATGGCTAAATATCTGATTTAAAAAAAATGTTATAACTTATGTGCTTTTATTAATATTAAACCGCTTTTTTTATTATTATTATTATTATTATTATTATTATTTAAGCGAAAGTGAACGTCGTTTAAAGTATGTTTTCAGATTGCGCCGCATGAAATGAACCCGCAATCCTAGGCACACTCTATCCAACGTTTTAGGATTTGGATTTGGGTCGCATGAAATGCACACCCGAGTTTAGGGAGGTAACATTATTAAATACGCGCCTAAAGATACTAATGCGTGATTAATTTTTGTGAAGGCCGTGAAATTCACTAAACAACCCGTCCCGAAATCTAAGGAATTAATATATACATTTATGAGGGCCCCGCAATTTTGTGCCCTTTTATTTGGCGAGGCTCGTCTCATTTATTTTTAAAAGGATGATCCTAAAGTGGCTACATTTTCTTTATTAAGTTCGTCTCTAAATACAAAAGAAAAAAAAGTCCTAATTTATTCACATGCTTTAAGCTCATTGTAATCGGGCTTCGAACACAATTTGCTAATTCTGAAAATAAACATGGCGATGCAGTCTTTTGACAATTATGGGCCCAGGCCCAACATGCGTGGTACAAAACATGGACCTGGGCCATCCTTATTCTAGTTGGGCCTAACTAGCTTATTTTATACATGTTCATAGCTTGCAAAACTAAAAAAAAGGGGGTTATTTTGTTAACAGATGTTCTGCCAATTTAAAGTGGCATTCTACTTAAGGTGAAAGAACTCGGAAATCTGATTTTTTATCCTAAGTCATTTACATGCTGAAATTAACCAATTGTATCTAATTAAACAATATTCCTATAAGCTTCAAAACAACCTTTTGTTCAGTGGTAACTATTGGAGTATTCAAGAATAGTCTAAATGGCCTAAAATGCTTATGACATTTTCCAAAAAAAAAACTATAATAACAGAAAATAGCCTATTACGCCATTAATCCCTTTCAACTAGCATACATGGGAAGTTCACACACTAAACTACTATAAAGTGTTCAGTTATACATAAACAAACATCTACATGATTCTAATGGAATAAATATTCTAATGTATATACAAATAAGTAGACAACTACAATAAGTTTAAAACTTCAAATCTTCATTTTTCTTTGCATTCATGCTTCAATTTTCAGCTTACAAGAACCAATGTATCAGTTGTGTACCTGGTATTTGGAAAGCAAAGAAGAAGAGGATAATCAGCAGTAGCAAAGCAACAACACAGCAACAACAGTAGAGCAGTAGCAGCAATAGCCCAGTAACAAATTTAAAACCCAGCAGCAATTTTAGAAAAACTCCAAACAGCAACACCCAAATGCACCAAGAACAACACCAACCAGTATAATCAAACAAATAACCAGTGCAGATTTGAAACCAGAGGAAAAACCAGCAGAAAAACCAATGGAACAGTAGCAAAATTCTAATAACACTCAATGGAACAGTAGCCCAACACTTAAACTATTTTCTGAATTCTGAAATCTAGTAAAAAAAATTCAGCCTTAATGTCACTCTTTAGCTCTATTATTTCTGAAAAAATTCTTTCAACTTCTTGATTTTTTAGACTTCTAAAACCTCTCCAAATTTCAGTGCCTAAGTCCTCTTTTTTTTTCTCCAAAATCCAGTCTATTTAAAGACTAACATTGGCCATTGTTTATTCAAACCTTTTACTTTCAGCCTGTTTTTATTCCCTCCCCATGTGCCTTTGTACCCTTTTATCATTAATCCCTCTTGTTTCTGATTTCCAGCCCTTAAAGGCATTAGGCATGGTGTATTTTTGCACTATAGATCCCCTTTTTGATTAAAGTATTCATTAGTTTAATGGCATACTGAATATTCTACTGGCAGACCACTAACACTAAACATTTTAAATCTTTTAACATCCAAAAATACCCCTGAAAACCCCCTTAACAATCTGTATTTAAACCTCTCTGATTTACAACTACACTGATTATTAGCTACCAATCACTACACAGCTACAACCAATCCTTAAGTCAAATTCACACAAATAACTCAAGAAGAAAAATTGAATACAACCAACAGGTTCATTTCAATCAGAATCAAAACAGAGAGCAAACTAATTAATTGACGAAACTTCTCAAATCGATTATATACCTTATAACATATACTTAAACGAACAGAAGAAAAATCTGACCGAATAAAAGGTCTTGAAGAAGAAAAAGAACTAATGAACAAGACAAGATTACAAACAACACTTTAAACAAAGAATCGATAATCTGAAAAATAGAATGAACAAAACAAGATTACAAACAACACTTTAAACAAAGAATCGATAATCTGAAAAATAGAATGAACAAAACAAGACTACAACCAACACTTTAAACCAAGAACAATAATAAAAAATAGATCAAAAGAATGAAATAATCTTGAAAGAAAAATCTGAAAATTGAACGAACTCGGATTTGAACTATTGGAGGTTTGAACGGACTATTTGTGGGTGTTGTTGCTCGTTCATGGAGTTGCGCCACTGCTCGCCGGGTTGACTATGGACAGCAGCTGGAGAAGGACGAAGACGACGACGCTGGACAACTGGACACTGGCTGAAGACGACGCTGGACAACTTGTACGTCGCCGTCGCTGGTGTCGGCGTCTGGTGGTGCTGCCGTTCCAGTGGTGGCTCGTTTATGACGAGCTGTTCGACGCTGGGGTGTTCGACGTGGTGAGGAAGGACGACAACCATGGCTGTTTTGGAGGTGAAGGCGACAGGATTGAGGGAGAAGGAAGACGATGGTGAGGTCGTTGGTAGCCATGGCTAGGGTTTTGCTTGGTTTAGGGTTTTTGT
>MU744331.1:4209-15518 GCA_026770625.1 Nicotiana glauca | reverse complement strand
TTTTTTTTATTAATTTAACAAATAAACATGCACAAACAAATGCAAACAATACATGGAAAAATAACATAAAATTCACAACAATTGCAAACAATAAAAATTATTTTATTTTGAATTTTTGGGAGTAATTTATATATAAGGCAAAAATCACGTGCTCACAGTTGAACCTGGATCCATTATGGAATAAGCATTATGTGACCAGACTAAAAGTATACCTGTAATAACTTTTGTAGATGCCTCCGCACTCTGACGATCAAGTGTAGCAAACAAACGAGGTTGTCCCCCTCCTTGAGTAACTCGATCTGCACTTCTGCCTGCTCCATGCTCGATCTGATTATGAGAATCACGAGTCTGAGGTGGTGTACCTACAGTAGCTGAGGAGCTAGATGGACGAGTTGATCCACCATTGAAATTATGTCGCTACTTTAGGCAGTTGGCCTTTATATGACCAATGTCTCCACAATGATAGCAACTATGAAACCCGAGCTTGCACTGACCTGAATGTTGCTGCTTACATGTTCCACAAAGACCTTGTTGGTGTGAATATTGTTCAGCATGACTCTGGCTATGTGAGGATGATGTCCTAAAATTTTGATTTTGGCGAGACTGATTTCCATAACTCTAAGTACGTCTGAGTGAAGACCCACCACCTGACTGATGACTGAACTGAGTTGGTGCTAATGACTCCTTATTAGAGGAATACCTTTCGCCTCCACTGGATGTACCATTAACCCTGCCTGATGTCTGAGCTTTCTTGTTATGCTCTTTTTCTTCTCTCCTTTGTTATCTGTCTTTTTCTAAGTGCTTGGTGAATCCCACATCAGAGGAAAAGGCTACCATCCCTACCGCTGCAGCTGATGTCGTATCCTTAATGTGTTAAGCCAAACCTCCAACAAACCTGCGAATCTTTGATTTTTCTGTCTTAACCATGTGAGAAGCATGCTTAGCTAACCTTATGAATTTCATGTAGTACTCTTGCACACTTTTATTTCCTTGTTTGAGCTGTTCGAACTCTGTAGTCTTAGCTTCCCTATCCTCTTCCAGGATAAAGTTAGCTATGAAGGCCTCTTCAAATTCATCCCAAGAGGCGAACCATCATCTTCATCTCTTTCCTTTTCCCACACTCAAACCAAGCGCCAGCCATATCTCTAAGCTGGTAAGCAGCCAGTTCCACAACTTCATCATCAAATGTCTTCATCGCTCGGAGGGCTTTCTTGACACTCTCCAAACACAACATTGGATCTTCATCAACTACAGAACCATGGAACACTGGAGGACTCAACTTCAAAAATTTATTCACTCTTGTGGACTCAGAATTGTTCTGTCTATTTGATTGAGGTGGAATCTCATCTCTTCTCTCGTTCTGGTTAGCCATGAAGGCTTTAAACATCTCTATAGCACTGTTGAATGCATTAACCATCTTACCCATATCTAGGATATAGTTGCCTAAGCCAGAGCTACTGTTGGGGGCGGCACTAGATCCTGAGGTACTTGCTTATCATTATCTACCCTTTCTTCACGTTTAACTCAGGGTACTTGGACCTCTTTTGTGGATCTACCCTTCCTTTTCTGAGTTAAAGCCTTCTTAGTTCTACCTTAAGCCACAATGGTAGCAATAGTTTCTTGAGCATCATCTTGAGTGTTGGTGTCAGAGTTGCGAGTATGATCCATTTCTGCGAGTTTTGGAGAAAAGAATACATTAGATAATTTCTTAGAGGTAGGCTCTACTGCACGATCTAATGTATGAAAAAACGAGACCTTTCCTAAATACTTGTAGCCTCCTGTTTACACATAAATAAGACTCTACTAACATGGCTTCATAGACTCCTAGGATTCCATAAACTTGAAGCTCTGATACCAAGTTTGTCACGACCCATTTTCTGAACATGCCAAGACCGACACGATCACTGAACATGACCGAGCAAACCATCTCTACTTTTCAAATCTATTATAACTCTAAACTTTATATGCAATAAGACAATAATCTAACCAAATACTTTTGATTAATTTAAATATTTAAATAAATCAACTCCAAAACTTATATGTAGTAACTACTAAATTACTACTAAGTTATTATTAAAAATATTTGAATCTTAACCCAACGACTATTTCTGCGAAGCCTCTACTGATAAACTGACGCATTGCTCAGGACATGAGATTTCCTGGCCAGTTCTCTAAGTAAACAAAGAAATAACTAAATAAAGATAACTCTAATCAGTAGCCTGTTCGCCTGCAAAACCGGTTTCTACGTTGTACCGCAGACCAACGTAGGTTCCCAAAAGAGAACGTCAGTACCATCCATTATACTTAGTGAGTCTCAACAACAGGGGCAAAACTTTAATAATATATACATTACGAGCAAAAGTTCTAAATGAATGTAAAACATAAATCTTATAAGAATAATTCTAAAATAATTGCAAAATAGCAGTTTATGAATATTCTAAAAGAAATTCTTTTCTTTTTCTTTCTTATAAAAAATACTTCACTTTATACTTTGGGAATTCCAACTATACTGACTTAATTCTGTTTTAGTCACCGTGTGATCTGCGTGGGTTCGATCTCAACCTGATCGAATAGGTCCAATCCACGAGGTGCCACTCGCTTCATGATTTTCAGCGCACATGTATCATACCTTAGCATGGCTAAGTAAATTCTCAGCAATGAGACCCGTAGATTGTGTGCTTCCTACTTTGGCACAAGTAGTTTCAGGAAGTCAACGCCTTGGTCAGGACCCTCGGCCTGGACGATGACCCCTTCTCAGAATAAAGGTTACTCCCAAAAATCTTTTCTTTCTAAAACTTCTTCTTGTGGCTTTTTAAGTCTAGATCTTTTCTTTATAGAACATCATGTACATGCTCATGCTGGTATCCTTAAATGTAAAGCATGGTATAAGAATGAAATAAATATGTAAAAGTATTTCTAAAGATTCTTTCTTCTTCATAAATTTTCAACATGAAAATAACATATAAGAATAACACAAAAATTTGAAAATTTATGCACGTATATCAAAATAAATTATCTAAACTTTTGCTAGAACAATTCTAAGTTAATAGGTACTCATTCGCTCAAATTAAGTAATATAAACTCTTTTAAGCAATTCATCAAACACCTTGCATGCATGCTTTTGTGAGTTAAATCACTTTAGTAAAGGGTTCTATCAACTCACCTCAAAACTTCTCGAGCCAATACGTAGATCCCAGTCCAATTTATACTCGTCAAATAAATGATTCTACAATAACCAGTGCATTTTAATTAATTTTAAGGTTTCACACCTAAACATGGAAATTATTATTTCTATATAGGAAGTAGAGAATTAACTATTCACTTCTTATCAATTACCATAGTAGGATAACTGATAATAAAAAATTTTACATATCTGAATTCAAGAATAAGTGAGATATAAAGAACCCTAAAATTTTCCCTGCGTGAGAGTTTTCTGGCTGCCGCCATTCGTAAGGTTTTAAGCGTTTTCTATGTTTTGCTGACGTGACTAAGCAGAAAATTTTGTATTACTTTTAAGGCTTTAAACATTTTCTCTTTTGAATGATTAGGTCTCTTACCTTTCCAATGCTTTAAGCCCCTTTTCTTTTTTATGTTTTATTATTATTATTATTAAGGTTATTATTTTATTTTCACTTAACTAATAATTAATGATACCTACTTTTACTAATTAATAATATTAAAATTATTAATATTCTCCTAATTGTGTATTCAATTATTTATAAATAGAGAAGTAGCTCAAAAGTCTATCACAAGGATTTAAATCCATAATACGAGTATAATTTAAGAAAAGAAAAGAAAATTTAAATTCTATATTTAGCGAGCCTTGAAATTTTTATAAATTTGAAGAGTGTTACAATCTTCCCTCCCAAAAAACATTCATCTTAGAATGTTGCTAAGGCCTTATTCTTAAGATAACAAACATTCCTTAGGTGCTTGAACGTCTTAAGTTTTCTTAGCAATACTCACTTTTCCATGTGACTCAAAATTTTGGTTAACTCCCTAAATTTTCAAAAATTTCGGCAGAGTTTTCCTTGTAAATTGGAATATCCAAAAAAATATCCCTGTCACAAATACCACAAATACACTAACAACAACCAAATACATCATAACATGCCATTCATAGGCACTATATACAACTCATAAACTAGTTACACACACTCCGGCAAGGAGGTACCACAATAACCAACCAAATTCTAATGCACAACACTTTATAAAAAGTAAATAAATTTAATGAATTAAATATACTCTAGCATGGCATTACATTATTAAATAACTAAAGATACCCGGACAACAACTAAATTATTTCAGCAGCTAAGTACAATCTAGCAAGGACATAAACACATGCTAACTTGTATTTAATAAAAAAAAAATATAAATGTCAAACAAAACTTAGGTTCACGTACTTTTTTCCTCAAATAAATATGGGTATTTCTCTCTCATATCTTCCTCGATCTCCCACGCAGTCTCTTTTGAATCATGATTACTCCACAAAACTTTTATCGATGGTATATCTTTTGTTCTTAACTTTCTTACTTGCCCATCAAGAATTTCTATAAGTACCTCTTCATAAGTCAAGACTTCTTTAATTTCTATGGTATCGACAGGTATTATATGTGACTCATCATGAATGTACTTCCTAAGCATAGACACATGAAAGATATGATGAACAACGGAAAACTCAACGGGCAAAGCTAGTTCATAAGCCACGTTTCCCTTCTTTTCTATTATCTTATAAGGTCCAATAAGTTCGACAGTTACTAAACAAAAACTTCAGCTCTAGAGCTGAAGCTTAAAAACAATAACTTCAGCTGTCACGACCCAATTTCCAAACCCGGTCGTGATGGCGCCTCTCATGAAGACAAGGCCAGCTAACAGAACAACAATGCCCCTTTTTAACAGTTAATAAACATAAATGAATGAATAATACGACTTAATGGCATTAATAACTGATATTTACCATCCAACACAGCCCGACCAGCGTGTCACAAGTCACGAGCATCTAAAGAAGACTGAACACAACTACTGGGCCAATAATAATATACAAAATAAAATCTGGAATCAAAAGATGAAGTCCGGTGCCGCGAACGCTGGCGGTCACCTTGTCCACTACAGTAGTATACCAGCAATAATACCTTCAATCAGCTATTAACCCGCTTTCGGGTGAATAATACCTGCAACTGCATGCGAGGTGCAGGGAGTAAAGTGAGTACTCCAACTCAATGAGTAATAAGAGTAAATAATAACTGAGCGGCAAGAAATCACGTAAGAGCACTCCATCATTCTATATAGGACAGTACGACCCTTTGAGAAAACAGTAAAATCGTGAAAATCCTTTAGACAATATTTGGTTCAGTTTAAAAACCTCTTTTTAAAATATCCTCTTCCAACAATCAAGCATATGAATGCGACATCAGATAGTGCAAGTCAGCACATAAGTCAGCCCCTCGGGCACAGCACTCCACCAGCAAATAACACCAGGGTATCTGGTAAACAGTACAAGAAGTAGCATTGATGCCAATGATATGAGAGTGCTAAATGTCATGACACGTAGTACAAACAGGAGCCAATGCATGAATGCAATGCAATGCACATGACCGCTACGGCTCGCAGCCCGATTCGTTTGGGTACCCGCGCTCACTGTAGGGATTCAGCCTCCGGAGGGGCTCCTACAGCCCAAGCGCAATATCAATATCACACCGCTGCGGCGTGCAGCCTGATCCATCCTCAGTCCAGAATATGCATGTGAGCCACTAGGGCGATGTCAAGCAATAGTTCTCAGTTCCACACGTTAGAATTGTAGCTTAAGTTTTAAAAACCTTAGAAGTATGATTAGACAGTTCAAAACAGTGTTTAACTCAGGACTGAAATCATTTAACATGCCAAGTATCATGGAAACAGTGATAATAATCCCTAAAGGATTCAATCAGTTGGCACGAGGCCCAATCACGACAATTAATCCATTTTTATAAGGATATCAACAAAGCTTCAATCAATTAGGTAGTTATTTCATTAAACGGGACGGAACAAGTCACAATCTCTAATGGTACTCTACCCCATGCCCGTTATCCGGTGTGCAAGTCACCTCAATACAGCACTATAATGTGCAAACCCGGGGTTTCAAACCCTCAGGATATCATTTACAAGTATTACTCACCTCGAACTGGTGAAATCTCTAGCCCGCGACTCCTTTCCCCTCAAACTGACCTCCACGCACGTTGTATATAGCCAAAACCACAACGAATACATTACAATAGGCTAAGGGAATATACCCCAATCGAAAAAGACTCGAAAATCACAAAATTGGCAAAACTAGAGCCCCAGGCCCACTTCTCGAAATCCAGAAAATTTTACATCAATAAAATCCTTATCTCGCCACGAGTCTATACATATCAAATTCACAAGAATCGGAGTCCATTTGACCCCTCAAATCCCTAGTTTAAGCTCTCTTAAGTTTCAACCCCCTAACCTCCATTTTTAACCTTTAATTCCTTGGGTTTTCAGTGTTAATCCATATTTATACGCAATAATATCAAAATCTAAGTCCAAGAATCCATACCCGATGATAGCCCTTGAAACCCTCTTAAAAAATCGCCCAAAATCTCTTTAGTCCGAAGTCCAAAATGTTTCTTCTCTTTCAAAATCGTGAAAACACTGTTCACTTAAACCCAGCCAGGTTTTCACTTATGCGGTTGGGATACCGCACCTGCGGCTCCTGATTCTGCATCAAAATAACCGCTTCTGCAGTCTAACTTAAAATCCCCAGGACCGTTTCTGCGACCTCCTCGCCGCATCTGCGGAACCGCCTCTGCGGAACCGCCTCTGCGGTCCCTTTTCCGCAGATGCAGAAATGACAGAACCAGAAATTCTTAAACATGCAACAAACTCTAAACTCTCTGTTTAACCACCCGAATCCACCCCAAGGCCCCCGGGGCCCCAACCAAAAGAACAGCCATGCTCTATTACCTTATTCGAACTTGCTCGAATCATCAAAATACTTTCATTAACATCAAAATCATCGAATTTTACCAAATCAAAGCTTAAGTTTATCAAATTCTTTCGAAACTCACATTCGATCAAAAACCCGACCGAAACACCTCCGATTCAACTGGAATTTTGCACACACATCACAAAGCACCTAACGAAGCTATTGTTACTCTCGAAATTCCATTCCGACCCTCGGATCAAAATCTCATCTATCAACCGGATATCGCCAAAATGCTAACTTCACCAATTCAAGCATAATTCTACATCGAACCTCCAAAATTACTTTCGATTGCGCTCCTAAGCCTCAAATCATCCCCCGAAGCTAACCGAATCGTCGGAAATCACATCCGAGCCCTCTAACTCACAAGTCAACTTCCGGTTGATTTTTCCAAACCAACCTTTCCTTAGAGAGACTAATTGCCCCATTTCCTACCAAATCCAATCCGAGTCAACTCAAACCCACCCAAAACATATAATAATTCATGAAGAAGCAATAAATGGGAAAAATGGGATGGAAACACATGAGACAACATGTTGGGTCGTCACATCAGCTCTAGAGATGAAGTTTGCCAGTTACAAACAAAAACTTCAGTTCTAGAGCTGAAGCTCGACAATTACAAATAAAAAACTTCAGCAACAAAAACTTCAGCTCCAGAGGTGAAGTTCGCCAGTTACAAACAAAAACTTTAGCTCTAGAGCTGAAGTTCGACAGATACAAAACAAAAATTTTAGCTCTAGAGTTGAACTTCAAGCCCGATCAATAGAATGCTGCAGTTTTGCGTGATTGCCTTTGCTACTTCAGCCCCGTATGCTAAAGTTATACGAAAAAATGGGTACGCTTACAATTTTTTTTGCAAAGCGAGCAGAAGTTAAAACGTGATATAAAAAGTGGGTATAGATGCAAATGCCCATCTCATCTAGTGTAATAAGAGAAGGCCAATCTATCAATTCATCAGCTTGCAACTAGAAAGAGTAACAAGCTGGATTTTTTGTCCTATATCACTTGCAATACTTCAGGATTTCGCTGATATTATTGGGATGACATCTGCTTCCTCCTAGGGGTGTACATAGGCAGGGTTGGTTCAGATTTTTCAATTACCAAACCAAACTAATATTTAAATCTATAAACCAAACCAAACCAACGAATTCGGATTTTTCAATCTCGGATTTTCTCGAATTTTTCGGGTTTTTTCGGATTTTCGGGTTTTTATTTTTTCCGATAAGTCTTCATAGCATAAATATATAACTTGTGCTCCACATACTTCTCTAATCCTACAAGGATACAACTATATAATGTATTTTTCAAAAAAATAATACAATAATATGAGATGCGTCATAACATTGTACTAAAATATTCAATAACAAAAATACTAAAATCCATAAAGAAAATATTACTAGGTAATAAGCCATAATAAATATTAACATAGTCTAAAAGTACTATATAAGTCATGCTTAAATAAGTACAACTATAAATATTAGTTACACAACTAAGCACTAAAGAAAAATATAAATTAAGTTATGCATTTTCAATATAAACAATGCAAAACTGAAAAATAGATATCCACACTATTGTCATTTCTAGTGTTGAATTGAATTTTCTTAGTTAGCATTAGTATTGATGTGAAGTTTATTTGAATTACTACCTTTATGAACTATAAAATTTATTGGACCATTCAAGAATGTTAATTCCAAACTTGAAACAATATATTTAAAGATAAAACTGTGAAAAAGTTTAAGAAATATTTATGAATTGTATTAAAAATAAATATTTATATGTATAAAATATTTGTAAAAATTGAATAAATGTAATATCGGGTTGTTTTGGTTTCGGTTTGACTTTTTTAGTTAAAACCAAACCAAACCAATTATGGTCGGGTTATTTTTTCCAACACCAAACCAAGTCAAACCAACCCATGATCGGAATTTTTTTCCGGTTTAACTCGGATTACCGATTTGGTACGGTTTATCGGTTTTCTTTATACACCCCTACTTCCTCCTTCTGAGGATTTACTAGTGTTAGTTTTCATTATTGAGCTCAGATTTGGTTATCTTCAAGAATAGCATCCTACTTGCTTAATCTTTTGAGAAGCGTCCATATCCTTGTCCTAACTTAATAACTGATCTTAATCTGTAATTAATAAGCCACACTTTGATACTTCAGAAAAGAAAAGAAAAAAGAACTTTTGTCAGTATAATGTGCCAAACTTTGAATAAGTTAAGGGAAAATTAATTGATGATTTTGATGGGTAGCTTTTTTAGCATATCATGTCATACACCATCAGTTAGTTATCTCCAAGCAACTCTTTTTTTCTTTCGATTGTAAGAATCAGTCCACGCAACGTAGGAGAACACTTCCACGAAAAGAAGGAAAAAATTGTGATTCCCGTAGGGAAATGACACAAAAAAATAACGATAATAATAATGCTGCAATAAAATTATTTGTGAGCGAAAATACATTAACTGGCTTGAGTCGTCCTAGGCACTGTCCTAAGAAACTACTTTAGCAATGTGAAATGTTTTTCCAGGATTAAACAAGCCTACCTCTATTTAGAAGATACAGGAATCAGCAAAATTAAATAATAAATCCAGCAATTTGGAAGAGAAAGAGCAACTAATATCTTTTGCCAATTAAAATATTATAGAAGAAGAAATTAGAATGAGAGGGACGTATAGGAGGGAAAGAAGAAAGGAGAATTTCTCTTTGCTAATGATTAGCTTTTCTTGGTATTTGATGATTGAAGAATTATGGCCTAATCATAGCTATTTATAGGCCTAAGGAAAGCTTCTTACATTGCCAAATGTTTGATTGCATGAAAGAGGATTGTCATTTGTTTATGGCTTAGCCATTTGGTTACATATCTTCATGTAAAGTGCCACATGGTATGGTATTTATAGCCACTTGGCTTAGTAGAGTCATTTGTCACACAATCTTCTAAACCAATGGCACATGTAAAAAAATCTGTTGACACATTACCAATAATTATCAACAATTCCCCACATCAAAAGACGTTTTTTGTTTAGGAATACGGAGTAGGAAAGAGTAGGACTTGCTGGATTCGCATGGTCCAAATGTAATAGATTTGGTGTCTTCTGGACTATGAACCAAACTTAGACCAATAAAATTTAACTCACAGAATTACCGGTAAAATATAATATTTCTATGAACCGATAATTCTTATTGTAAGTCAGAGATTTTATCAATCACATTTTGATCCCCGGTAATTTTATTGTTCAACGCGGTTTTGCGCCCAACAGGCCATGCGCATGCCTGGTTATTCACGAGAGCTCTAGAGACTAGGCCAAAATCTCATAGGAGCGGCCCGCTCTACTCTCATATTGTGACGACCCGACCCGGTGTCTTATGAGTTACCACCTCGTTTCCCCCACAATATGCTTCTCTATGTTTCAATATCAATATTTGAGGTGATCGGGTAGAATTGGATTGGTTTTAGATGGAAATGAGGCACTTAACCTCTTAAAGAGAAGCTTGTTTTGAAAAAGTCAACCAAAAGTTGACTATTTAGTTAGGGGGCTCGGATGTGAATTCCGGTGATTTGGTTAGTTTCGGGGGATGATTTGTGACTTAGGAGCGCGATCGGAATTGAATTTGGAGGTCCGGTGTAGAGTTAGGCTTGAATTGGCGATGTTTGAATTTTGGCGAATTCCGGTTGATAGGTGAGATTTTGAACTGAGTGTCGGAATGGAATTCCGAGAGTTTCTGTAGCATCGTTAGGTGATTTTGGATATGTGTGCAAAATTTTAGGTCATTCAGACATCGTTTGGTCGGGTTTTTGATCGAATGCGAGTTTAGGAAGTTTTGGTTGAACTTAGACTTTGATTCGAGGAAATTTGATGGTTTAGTGTTGTTGGATGTTTTTATGATTGTAACAAGTTTGTATAATATTTTAGGAGGTGTAGGAATTTTTGGTTGAGGTCCTCGGGGAGATTTCGGATGGTTAACGGGAACTTTTGAAGTTGGAAAATTTCATAATAGACGAAATTATAAATGAGTGTGCACATGACCTCAATTTAAACGATCCTATCTCCCGTTATATAAAGATTTGTGCGACCCACAATCTATCAAATGAAAGTCCTTTGAGTCTAGTTTCCAACACAACAAACCGTTCGTCATTTGGAGGTGTATACCGAAAGTTATGACCATTTTACTGGAAAGGTGTCACTCGCGCGAAATTTCGCGCGAACTTTGAAACTTCGCGTGTTTTGCTGAGTATTCTGCCTCCGATGCGCGAACAACGCGCGAAGTATGCGAAACTTCGCGCATCTGGAAGGTTTTAATACCCCTAAAGACCGGAAATAAGAGATTT
>MU744330.1:36827-47636 GCA_026770625.1 Nicotiana glauca | reverse complement strand
GTGACACATATCCAAACAGTCAAATCGGGATTGTGTATCCTTGTGAATGGATCCAGGTTGTGCTGGGAAATAGCCGGGTTATGCCATAAAGGTCTGCGGGTTATGTCGGGAAAGTCATCGGGTTATGCCGGAAAGGGTCCATGGGTTATGCCGAGAAGAATTATCAGGTTATGCCGAAAAGGTCCACGGGTTATGCCAGGAAAGTCATCGGGTTATGCCGGAAAGGTCCATGGGTTATGCCGGGAAAGTCATCGGGTTATGCCGGAGAAGGTCCACGGGTTATGCCGGAAAATTTATTGGGTTATGCTGGAAAAGGTCCACGGGTGATGCTCGCAAGTTGTAGGTGCTTGTTTCATTCTGCAGCATTGAGTAAAACAGGATTGGCGGAGCTTGTGACTTCTATCAGATTTCGAGCAATCCGCACCTTTATTTGCTCCAATATTTGAGCTCATTTCTTTTTGTTCTTTTCTTCTTTTTTTAATTCAAGATTGAGACTGATCCTTTTGGTCATCTTGAATCATGTGCCTCGAGGTCAAACCTGCTTAGATATCAAAGACAAACGAACAAAATTTTTTGCCCCAGTTTTCACTAGGAAAATTTCGTGAGTTAAATGTGACACATATCCAAACAGTCAAATAAGGATTGTGTATCCTTGTGAATGGATCCAGGTTGTGCTGGGAAATAGCCGGGTTATGCCGAAAAGGTCTGCGGTTTATGCCGGGAAAGTCATCGGGTTATGCCGGAAAGGGTCCACGGGTTATGCCGGGAAGAATTATCAGGTTATGCCGAAAAGGTCCACGGGTTATGCCGGGAAAGTCATCGGGTTATGCCGTAAAGGTCCACGTGTTATGCCAGGAAATTCATCGGGTTATGCCGAAAAAGTCATCGGGTTATGTCGGAGAAGGTCCACGGGTTATGCCGGAAAAGGTCCACGGGTGATGCTCGCAAGTTGTAGGTGCTTGTTTCTTTCTGCATCATTGAGTAAAACAGGATTGGCGGAGCTTGTGACTTCTATCAGATTTCGAGCAATCCGCACCTTTATTTGCTCCAATATTTGAGCTCATTTCCTTTTGTTCTTTTCTTCTTTTCTTTATTCTATATTGAGACTCATCCTTTTGGTCATCTTGAATCCTGTGCCTCGAGGTCAAACGTGCTTAGATATCAATGACAAACGAACGAAATTTTCTGCCCTAGTTTTCACTAGGAAAATTTTGTGAGTTAGTTGTGACACATATCCAAACAGTCCAATCAGGATTGTGTATCCTTGTGAATGGATCCAGGTTGTGCTGGGAAATAGCCGGGTTATGCCGGAAAGGTCCGCGGGTTATCTCGGGAAAGTCATCGGGTTATGCCGAAAAGGGTCTACGGGTTATGCCAAAAAGGTCCATGGGTTATGTCGGGAAAGTCATCGGGTTATGCCGGAAAGGCCCACGGGTTATGCCGGGAAAGTCATCGGGTTATGCCGGAAAAGTCAACGGGTTATGCCGGAGAAGGTCCATGGGTTATGCCGAAAAATTCATTGGGTTATGCCGGAAAAGGTCCACGGGTGATGCACGCAAGTTGTAGGTGCTTGTTTCTCTCTGCAACATTGAGTAAAACAGGATTGGCGGAGCTTGTGACTTCTATCAGATTTCGAGCAATCCGCACCTTTATTTGCTCCAATATTTGAGCTCATTTCTTTTTGTTCTTTTCTTCTTTTCTTTATTCTAGATTGAGACTCATCCTTTTGGTCATCTTGAATCATGTGCCTCAAGGTCAAACTTGCTTAGATATCAAAGACAAACGAACGAAATTTCTGCCCCAGTTTTCACTAGGAAAATTTTGTGAGTTAGTTGTGACACATATCCAAACAGTCAAATCAGGATTGTGTATCCTTGTGAATGGATCCAGGTTGTGTTAGGAAATAGCCGGGTTATGCCGGAAAGTTCCGCGGGTTAGGCCAGGAAAGTCATCGGGTTATGCCGGAAAGGGTCCACGGGTTATGCTAGGAAGAATAATCAGGTTATGCCAAAAAGGTCCACGGGTTATGCCGGGAAAGTCATCGGGTTTTGCCGGAAAGGTCAACGGGTTATGCCAAGAAAGTCATCGGGTTATGCCGGAAAAGTCATCGGGTTATGCCGGAGAAGGTCCACGGGTTATGCCGAAAAATTCATCGGGTTATGCCGAAAAAGGTCCACGGGTGATGCTCGCAAGTTGTAGGTGCTTGTTTCTTTCTGCAGCATTGAGTAAAACAGGATTGGCGGAGCATGTGACTTCTATCAGATTTCGAGCAACCCGCACCTTTATTTGCTCCAATATTTGAGCTCATTTCTTTTTGTTTTTTCTCTTTTTCTTTATTCTAGATTGAGACTCATCCTTTTGGTCATCTTGAATCCTGTGCCTCGAGGTCAAACCCACTTAGATATCAAAGACAAACGAACGAAATTTTCTGCCCCAGTTTTCACTAGGAAAATTTCGTGAGTTAGTTGTGACACATATCCAAAGAGTCAAATCGGGATTGTGTATCCTTGTGAATGGATCCAGGTTGTGCTGGGAAATAGCCGGGTTATGCTGGAAAGGTCCGCGGGTTATGCCGGGAAAGTCATCGGGTTATGCCGGAAAGGGTCCATGGGTTATGCCGGGAAGAATTATCAGGTTATGCCAAAAAGGTCCACGGGTTATGCCGGGAAAGTCATCGGGTTATGCCGGAAAGGTCCATGGGTTATGCCGGGAAAGTCATCGGGTTATGCCGGAAAAGTCATCGGGTTATGCCGGAGAAGGTCCACGGGTTATGCCGGAACATTTATCGGATTATGCCGGAAAAGGTCCACGGGTGATGCTCGCAAGTTGTAGGTGCTTGTTTCTTTCTGCAGGATTGAGTAAAACAGGATTGGCGGAGCTTGTGACTTCTATCAGATTTCGAGCAATCCGCACATTTATTTGCTCCAATATTTGAGCTCATTTCTATTTGTTCTTTTTTTCTTTTCTTTATTCTAGATTGAGACTCATCCTTTTGGTCATCTTGAATCATGTGCCTCGAGCTCAAACCTGCTTAGATATCAAAGACAAACGAACGAAATTTTCTGCCCCAGTTTTCACTAGGAAAATTTCGTGAGTTAGTTGTGACACATATCCAAATAGTCAAATCAAGATTGTGTATCCTTGTGAATGGATCCAGGTTGTGCTGGGAAATAGCCGGGTTATGCCGGAAAGGTCTGCGGGTTACGCCGGAAAAGTCATCGGGTTATGCCGGAAAGGGTCCACGGCTTATGCCGGGAAGAATTATCAGGTTATGCCGAAAAGGTCCACGGGTTATGCCGGGAAAGTCATCAGGTTATGCCGGAAAGGTCCACGGGTTATGACAGGAAAGTCATCGTGTTATGCCGGAAAAGTCATCAGGTTATGCCGGAGAAGGTCCACGGGTTATGCCGGAAAAGGTCCACGGGTGATGCTCGCAAGTTGTAGGTGCTTGTTTCTTTCTGCAGCGTTGAGTAAAATAGGATTGGCAGAGCTTGTGACTTCTATCAGATTTCGAGCAATCCGCACCTTTATTTGCTCCAATATTTGAGCTCATTTCTTTTTGTTCTTTTCTTCTTTTCTTTATTCTAGATTGAGACTCATCCTTTTGGTCATCTTAAGTCCTGTGCCTCGAGGTCAAACCTTCTTAGATATCAAAGACAAACGAACGAAATTTTTTGCCCCAGTTTTCACTAGGAAAATTTCGTGAGTTAGTTGTGACCCATATCCAAACAGTCAAATCAGGATTGTGTATCCTTGTGAATGGATCCAGGTTGTGCTGGGAAATAGCTGGTTTATGCCGGAAAGGTCCGCGGGTTTTGCCGGGAAAGTTATCGGGTTATGCCGGAAAGGGTCCACGGGTTATGCCGGGAAGAATTATCAGGTTATGCCGAAAAGGTCCACGGGTTATGCCGTGAAAGTCATCGGATTATGCCGGAAAGGTCCACGGGTTATGCCGGGAAAGTCATCGGGTTATGCCGGAAAAGTCATCGGGTTATGCCGAAAAAGGTCCACGGATTATGCCGGAAAATTCATCGGGTTATGCCGCAAAAGGTCCATGCGTTATGCCGGGATTTTTGAAAGAAAAAGCTCCTTGGGTTATGCCAGGGAGATCCACGGGTTTTGCCGGGAAGGTCATCGGGTTATGCCAAAAAAGTCATCGGGTTATGCCGAAAAAGGTCCACGGGTTATGCCGGGAAAAGTCCACAGGTTATGCTGGGATTTTGGAAAGAAAAAGCTCCTTGTGTTATGCCAGGGAGATCAACGGCTTATGCCGGGATTTTGGAAAGAAAAGGCTCCTTAGGTTATGCCAGGGAGATTCACGGGTTATGCCGGGAAAGGTCATCGGGTTATGCCAAAAAGGTCATCGGGTTATGCCGGAAAAGGTCATCGGGTTATACCGAAAAAGTCCTCGGGTTATGCCGGAAAAGGTCCACGGGTTATGCCGGGAAGGTCATCGGGTTATGCCGGGAAAGTCATCGGGTTATGCCGGGAAAGTCATCGGGTTATGCCGGGAAAGGTCCACGGGTTATGCCGGGAAAGGTCGACGGGTTATACCGGGAAAGGTCCACGGGTTATGCCGGGAAAGGTCCACGGGTTATGCCGGGAAAGTCCACGGGTTATGCCGGGAAGGTCATCGGTTTATGCTGGAAAAGGTCCACGGGTTATGCCAGGAAAGTCCATGGGTTATGCCGGGAAGGTCATCGGGTTATGCCGGAAAAGTCATCGGGTTATGCCGGAAGAGGTCCACGGGTTATGCTGGGATTTGGAAAGAAAAGACTCCTTGGGTTATGTCAGGGAGATCCACGGGTTATGCCGGGATTTTGGAAAGAAAAGGCTCCTTGGTTTATGCCAGGGAGATCCACGGGTTATGCCAGGATTTTGGAAAGAAAAAGCTCCTTGGGTTATGCCTGGGAGATTCACGGGTTTTGTGGCAGTGTTTTTTTTAAAGAAAAAAGCTCTTTGGGTTATGCCAGGGAGATCCACGGGTTATGCTGGGATTTTGGAAAGAAAAAGCTCCTTGGGTTATGCCAGGGAGATTCACGGGTTATGCCGGGATTTTGGAAAGAAAAAGCTCTTTGGGTTATGCCAGGGAGATCCACGGGTTATGTCGGGATTTTTTGAGGAGTGGGATCCTATGCTACCATGATTTTCCGTTGGGATTTTCATTTTATTTCTTTTCTTCTTTCTTTTCTTTGGTTTTTCTCTTTATATGTTTTCCTTTTATTTACTAGAATGCATGAAAGAGTGTTGAGGAAACTTCCTTTTTGGTCATTTTTCCTGTTGCAAAGTTGTTTCCACACTTGCGCATTTCATTTCTTTTTGGGTTGCACCTGCATCTTGCATGGTTGCTTTGAACAAGTCCTGTTTTCAACAAAGAACAATTTGTTAGTTGAAACGGTGGTTGGTTTTGTGGTCTTGATCATTCCCATCGCTTGATCCCAACCCCATTTCTGTCGAGAACTTTGCTGCTTGTTGGCCTTGAGAGTGAATCTCTTTTCACACTGATCGGGTTCAGCCTTAGGATTTCGAGATAACTTGCCCGGGTGGGCACTGGTTTTTTTTTTCAACTCATTCCGCTCTTAGGACCTTTGCCTTTGACTTTCTTTCTTTTCAAATGTATTTACCTTGAAAGAATCAACCACCATTGGTCATTTGGGATTGGACTGACGCACCCGCTGAGGTTGGGTATTTTCTTTAGCTTTTGCCAGGCGAAGCCCAATAGAACCAATCCTGCCACCTTTCTTTGTAGTAATTCCGGAATCAGTGTTAAATCGAAAGGGATTCAAGGAAGAAGTATACAAAAGACAAACATATGAGTTTAAAGAGAAATGTCCCTTTCGGGGAAAAAAAGGACTTATCTGGGGGTGCATGCTGACTTCAAATGGACATGACATACTTCTTGGACTGGATTCCCGACCCACACAAACTTTTCAGCTTCTCGTGAATCCATTGATCTGCATTTCTAAACCAGGGAACCTTGCCAGGACTTTTGATGATGAGATATCCTCTTTTCGACCGACAGTGCCCTTTTCAGGTTTTCGCCAGTCAATCTCTCCCATTTCTCTTCTTACCGTCGCCCGGTAGTGCTCTTTGCGAGTTTTCACTAAGCGGGCTCTCTCATTCTCAGTTTTTCGACTCCTGTCGCCTTAAGGTGCCCGAAGGTTTTTACTGATAAGATTCTCTCATTTTATTTCTCTCAGTTTAGAATACATCAGCTTTATATCAATGATATTTCTCAACTCTCACGCCTTTGGCAATTGATTCGAAGGACTTGCACTTGGTTTCGGGTAAAAAGAGTTGCGGACGAGATTACAACTTTGGAACCATTCGATGGGCTCATGGTCGAACTATTATAACATCTGCCCCAGTTTCACTTTTTGGGAAATTTGGATTTTTGGTATGGTGTGACTGAACCCCTGAGAGAGGCTGCCTACATATCCTTTCGGAATCAAGTCAAACGTAGTTCAAAGAAATATTTGTTTTTGTTTGTTTTTTGTTTTGTTTTTTTGTCTGTTTTTTTTTTTATTTTTTTATTTACAAGTTCCGAAGAGGGTAATCAAAGAAAGGTGACCGGCTCAAAATGGTTTACGGAAGATTGATAGTGTTTGGATAGCAAGAATACAAGCCTTCGTCATCTCAATTGAACAAAGTCATTACCATAGAAGGTCTAGAAATAGTACCTTTTTACCGCATCCGCATTCACAACTGCTTCAGGATCATTTCCTTTAATATCACCCAGATATAACGCTCCTCTCGGCAATATCTTCCTGATGATATATGGACACTTCGAATTAGGAGCAAATTTTCCTTTTGCTTCCTGGTGATGAGGAAGAATGCGCCTTAATATTAATTGACCTACTTCAAAATTCCTGGGTCGCACTTTTTTATTATAGGAGCGGGCCATTCTTTGTTGGTACAACTGCCCGTGGCAAACTGCGGCCATCCATTTTTCATCAATCAAAGTCAACTGTTCCAACCAAGTTTTAACCCATTCACTATCTTCAACCTCTGCTTCAACAATTGTCCGGAGCGAAGGGATTTCTACCTCTGCCGGTATCACAGCTTCGGTTCTATAAACCAACAAGTATGGGGTGGCTCCTACCGATGTGCGCACTGTAGTGCGATATCCCAGTAAGGCAAAAGGAAACTGTTTATGCCACTGTCTGGAACTCTGGATTGTCTTTCTCAAAATCTTCTTGATGTTCTTGTTCGCTGCTTCAACAGCGCCGTTGGCTTTGGGCCGATAAGGAGTGGAGTTCCTAGGCATTATTTTGAATTGTTCGCATACCTCCTCCATCAAACGACTATTCAGGTTTGCAGCATTATCCGTGATGATGGTTGCGGGAATACCGAAATGACAGATAAGGTTCGAATGTACAAAATCCACTACAGCTTTCTTAGTGACCGCTTTGAGAGTGATAGCTTCAACCCATTTTGTGAAGTAATCAATAGCAACCAATATGAATCTGTGTCCATTTGAGGCTTTTGGTTCGATTGGCCCAATGACGTCCATGCCCCAAGCAACGAATGGCCAAGGTGCTGACATATGATGTAGTTCCGTTGGAGGTGCATGAATCAAATCACCGTGCACCTGACACTGATGGCACTTCCGGACAAAGCTGAAGCACTCCTTCTCTATGGTTATCCAATAATATCTTGCTCGAAGGATTTTCTTTGTCAAAACATACCCATTCATGTGAGGTCCACACACTCCTGTGTGTACTTCATGCATGATCTTCTCGGCTTCTTCGGTATCAACACATCTTAACAAATTGAGATCCGGGGTCCGCTTGTACAAGACATCACCACTTAAGAAAAAACCACTTGCATGCCGTCTAATGGTTCTCTTTTGATCCCCACTAGCTAGCTCGGGATATTCTTGCGTTTTCAGAAACCTTTTGATGTCGTGGTACCATGGCTGGGTGTTTGCCTCTACCTCAACCGTATGACAATAGCCATTCCTTTCCCTTATTTGGATTTCCAAGGGATCAATGTGAGCATTGCCTGGGTAGGGCAACATCGCGGCCAGAGTGGCGAGTGCATCAGCCAGTTCATTGTGACACCGAGGGATGTACCTGAACTCTATCGATTTGAACCGCTTGCTAAGATCTTCCACATGTTGTCGATAGGGGATAAGCTTAATATCTCGGGTTTCCCACTCTCCTTGGGCTTGCCGGATAATCAGATATGAGTCTCCCATAATCAATAACTCTTCAACATCTTGGTCAATCGCCATATGCATACCCATGATATAGGCTTCATATTCAGCGGTGTTGTTTATGCATAAAAACTGAAGCTTGGCTGTGGCCGGATAGTGTTGACCAGTGGGTGAGATCAAGATTTCCCCAATTCCTACACCTTTTATGTTTACCGCCCTATCAAAGAACATTTTCCAGGCATGTGTGTCTTCAAAGATGGCCTCTATTGAATTTACCTCTTGATCTGGGAAGTAAGTGTTCAATGGTTGGTATTCATCATCAACCGGGTTTTCAGCCAAATGATCTGCCAACGCCTGAGCTTTCATTGTCGTGCGAGTGACATAGACTATGTCAAATTCAGTGAGAAGAATCTGCCATTTTGCTAATCGCCCTGTGGGCATCAGTTTCTGAAATATGTATTTCAAAGGATCCAACATAGTTATGAGGTGGGTGGTGTAGGCATGCAAGTAATGTCTCAATTTCTGAGCGACCCAAGTTAAAGCACAACAGGTTCTTTCCAATAGAGTATACTTAGCTTCATAGCTGGTAAACTTCTTGCTCAAATAATAGATCGCCTGCTCTTTCTTCCCGGTTATATCGTGTTATCCGAGGACACAACCGAAAGAATTTTCGAAAACTGTCAGATACAAGAAAAGAGGCCTCCCAGGCTCTGGTGGGACCAAAACTGGTGGATTTGACAGATATTCTTTGATCTTATCAAAGGCTTCTTGACATTCATCTGTCCACTTGACTGCTGCATCTTTCTTCAATAATTTGAATATGGGCTCACATGTGGATGTCAGTTGAGCAATGAACCGGCTGATATAGTTTAATCTGCCCAACAAGCTCATCACATATTTCTTGGTTCTCGGAGGAGGTAAATCCCGGATAGACTTTATCTTTGTTGGGTCTAACTCGATACCTCTCCTGCTGACTATAAAGCCCAAAAGTTTACCAGACGGGATCCCAAATGCACATTTGGCAGGGTTCAACTTCAGATCATACTTGCGCAACGTTCAAAGAATTTCCTCAAATCTAGAACATGATCATCCCGGGTTCTGGACTTGATGATCACATCGTCCACATATACCTCTATTTCCTGATGCATCATATCATGGAAAATGGCGGTTATGGCCCTCATGTAGGTCGCCCCAGCATTCTTCAAACCAAACGGCATGACTCTATAACAATATGTACCCCAGGGTGTGGTAAAGGCTGTCTTTTCGACGTCTTCTTCATCCATCAATACCTGGTGATATCCAGCGTAACAATCCACGAAGGATTGTATCTCATGTTTGGCGCAGTTATCAATAAGGATATGGATGTTGGGCAAAGGGAAATTGTCTTTAGGACTTGCCTTGTTCAAATCTCTATAATCCACACACACCCGGGTCTTCCCGTCTTTCTTTGGAACTAGAACTACATTAGCCAACCATGTAGTAAATTAGACCACTTGGATTACCCCTGTTTTTAACTGTTTCGTGATTTCTTCCTTGATCTTATCACTGATGTCAGTTTTAAACTTTCTTTGCTTTTGCTGGACTAGAGGGCAATTGGGGTAAGTTGGCAACTTATGAACCACCAGATCAACACTTAGCCCTGGCATGTCGTCGTACGACCAAGCAAACACATATTTGAACTCAAACAAGAGTTGGATTATTGCATCTCCGGTTTTCTCGTCTGTGTAAATGCTTATCTTGGTTTCCCGGATTTCTTTAAAGGTCCCCAAGTTAACCGGTTCTGTGTCATTCATGTTCGGCTTAGGTTTATTCTCAAAGTGTTCCAATTCTCGATTTATTTCCCTAAAAGCCTCTTCTTCATCATATTCCGGTTCTTGGTTCATTATTTCATAATTAGACAGCGTGTTTGGATCTGGGCATGAAGTCCGCAAGAATGTCATGTCATTTAAAGCTGCATTATTAGAACTGAAAAGAAGAAATAAAAGAAGGGAAAAATAGCCAAAATTAGAAAAATAAAGAAAATAAACGATGAAATATTGATTTCATTTCTTAGAATTGGGGAAATAAAAGGGTTTACATTCAGGAAATTGAAAATAGGAAACTAAAGGAAACATCCGAGTTACATCCTAGGATAACTGGTGATGCGGGAAAAGTGGCAGGAGAAGTCTACCCGGACTCCCGCCTGAGTGGGAACGGTGTAGCCTTCCAATTTTGAAGTTTAGAATTATGCCCCATGTATAGCACCTCAGCGGTGCTTGTGCCTTCTCCCAGCTGAACCATGTGGGTTTCATAAAGCATTTTTTTCATTGCCCCACATATTTCCTCAATTTCTTCGTCCGTAAAGACCTCATCGTCTTCTTCTTCATTGTACCTTGGCTTGACAAAAGTTTCATACAACTGTGGCAGTGGTTGAGGTAAAACCCATCCCTCATTTTTTCTCTTATTTTCCCACTTTTCATCATCTGGGGTATGGTTGAAGCCTATCCCGAAGAACTTCTCAGTTGAAGGCAGGGTGATAGGTTCTGCTATCGCTTGTAATGTTTTCCCAAGCCCCTTTCCCAGTTTGAAGCCACGTCGGATCATCTCTTTAGCCACCATGATTGATGCATTAGAAAGGAAGGGTTGGGGACAAGGGTCTCCTTCTTCATACT
>MU744330.1:11327-32743 GCA_026770625.1 Nicotiana glauca | reverse complement strand
ATCTACCTGTCAGAGAGCCCCCGAAACACATTTCCAAGAACCATTACACAACTCCTATCATCCCTACAACTAGTATATAATTCATTTCCTCAACACTTGCACATATTCAATCACTTGACACATTCTTGCACATAGTTTGATTACTACAATGAATCCCATATACTTTAACCTATTCAATTCACTATACTCACGTAAATTAATCATTACCAACCTATACTATCATAAGCCAATTACTCATCACATGAGTTCTTACAAAACTTTTCATTTACCAAGAAGGGTTTGCATATGACTCAAATAATCACAACATATAATTTTTTTTTTTGGCACAACTTGAAGAATTCCAATAGTAAAGCATTTAGGGGAGATATGGTGTGCCGTTGCACCAAGTGGAACACAACATCAGTTTGCTTAGTGAAAAAAAAATCGCACGATCACTACTAGACTTGTTCAAACAGATGGGGATATTCTTCTTTCATATCATCTTCCATTTTTCCAAGTGGCTTCCTCAACTTGATAAAGCACCACAATAATTATACATCGATGAAAAGGACCTCGACATTGCAAATACTACTTTATCATGATGATACCTGCGCATGGACCGCACATTTTCAAATCATAACACTTAGAAGATACCTTTCAAATCAAAACCAACTGCTATGCAATCAAGAGAAAATATTTTATCTCCACAATACTCTCGGCCTTCAATGGCCTCTTATATCTACAGCCTTTGCCATAATACATTCACGTGAACAATTTCGACCCCTAAACTTAGTTAACGAGGATAACGGATAACAATTAGATATCTCGCATAAGCTAACTATCACTATCTTCACCTTCAATAATTTCCACCAGAATGATACACAATTGATCTCCATTTACTTTCTTAGAAATAGACATGGTAATCCACAGAATATATGGCAACAACCATGGGAACACTTCATACTCCTAGTACGGCCTACGGTGGGATAAACTTATGCTACCTTTATTATCAGCTCACATACATACTCAGGGAAAAACATTGAGAATAGCCTGCTCACCCTCCAAACTCTAAATCTCTAGGCGAACACTCACACTAAACCCTCGATGGCCTTCAACAATTACCCTAGGATGTGCTATCATAAACTGACCATGAAATTACCTATCAAATATATATGTGATCACACTATGAAGCTTCATCTTTGACTCGTCTGAACTTACAACACTCAATGGATCTAATGCAATGAGGAAAAACAGAGTGCAAGATCGGACTGGAATTATTTAGGAATCCATTAATGTGCTAAGCGGAGCTTTTCATGAGGTTATATGACAAGAGACACAGAAGATTACTTCTAACAATACTGATGTGGTTAATTATTACGAGGACATCAATTATTAGACAAATAAGTCATAGGGGTAACTCGTACATTGGCAATAGGAACCACTAAGGAGGAATACTCGAGCACGTGAACCACTTGTTTTCTAGAGTGTGGGGAAAATCCGTTTATCAAGCATAAGAATACTCTGGCACCTTGAACGTGATACGGGTCTCAAAATACATGTTGTTGAATTACACTCTTAACATTACTTGACACACGAAATCTATGCCACAAGCCCGTGAGGATGAAGGGAAGTTGAACACTTATGAGATTATCATATTTCAGTTTAACCCCTCCCTGAGAATTGACCACATACAAGGGAACTAAATATACGACCAAACTTGTCTTTCAAATCGATATGCTCATGATATGTGAAAAAATCTGAGGTCATCTAATCTCATCCTTTTCTCAAGTAAAACCACATAGCTCAGACATCTAAAGGTTGGGATGAAATTATGTACTGGTTAGAGACGTTCTAATGGTTAACATGATGCTCCAAGAAGAAAGACAAATGACACTCATATCCTCTCAAGGAGGTGTAATACTAAGGGTAGCAAAACTATCCTCACATGAAGTTGATATAGTCAATTATTCTAGAAGTCGAGTGAGAAGAAAGCCACATAACCCAACCAATCCGACCCATTTAAGACTTGGGAAAAAGGTATACACCTTGGTTTGAAAACATGGCAATTGAATCTCGAACTTTAAGGAAAATCATTACTCTTGAAACCCATGAGACAAGCTCTCGTAGTCTTAGAAAATCAATAACAGTGATGAGAAGGTACTTAAAACCATTACGAGTTGGTATAGAACAAAGCCTCAAAGTGTCCACATGGATAAGTTAAAAATAATGATCCATCGTAATGCACTTATCAGGAATAAGCAACCTAGGTTATCTAGTCACAGGGATGAGCATAGCAGGTAAATGATCGTTAGAAGAGCATCTACAAGGAGTACCATCGTTATTTATTTATTCTAACAAAAGGAATATATCTCCACCCTTGATGTTATAAGGCTTTCTCTTTTAATGAAATGAAACATAAAATGAGTTTTCAATGAGATTTATCAGATGAAAATAGATGGTAAGGCAGCACAACTAAGAGCACCACTTGGAATCGACAAGCTTAAACAGAGTTGAAGACGTTAGAAGTCTGTAGAAAAGGGGAAATTTACCCACTCTCAGGGCGCTTGTAGAGTACATAAAAGTAAGGTTAATTAAATCAAATCATATCGTTGGATAGTTAGTCGATACATCGAGGTAATATCGCATTGAAGATTACGGGTACACAACACACGATGCAAGACAACTAAAAAGAAGGAAAAGAGCCTTATGGAAGTAACCTTTAGATCGTAACCACTAGGAATGGTGGTAATATAAAGCGATTATAGGAAGCTACAATCCAATTATATTTAGCAACTCTACTTCATAATGAAGCGCTACAACACTCTTCTATGCAACCAGTTATTACGAGCCATATTGGAAGATGTTATAAGACATGACCGAGAGAAGGGCTTTTACATGTGAATGTGTTAATAGGTGTATTTCTCCCGGTCAACCAAAAAGCTATAGGCGAGAGTTAGATTGATAAGTAGATCGTTGGACTAGCACATGTTTAGATAATCCATTATCGAGAGGAGATCATTCGATCTTAGCAATTGCGACATGCTATCAACCCTTGATGAACTTGAAGTGATACGGGAACCCAATGAGATAGTATAGAATGATCATGGAGGGTTTGCTGATGACCTTAATGAATTCTTCATAGATTTAAACTTGGGAACTACACAGATGCTAATGAAAGACAGAAAGACATGAGAAACTAGCGTTGTGCTATAATAACCCCCAAAGGTGTGCTTGGTCTTGACAGAGAGCCTAGCAAGGGTTCTTACAAGACAGAAAGTGTTACTATTACTCATAGAAGGAAATGTTCTCTCATGGTTATCGAACAAGTGTGGGAAAACTAGCACCATGAATTCATTAACTAGAGAACACAGTTAACACGGGCTATGGAGGTGTAACGGGGAGATAAACATTTGTTATAAGTTGGATATGTTTCTGATATATTAGCTCCCAACTGCAATATACGACCATGCCACGAGAAACAATAATACTAGGACAAGGTGAGCCACTTACTACGGGATGTCCCAAGTGGTCACAAAAGTTATGGTGACACATGATCTTCATATGATGGGGACGTGAGGATCTAAATTTCCAGAGAGACTTTATGCACACGGGGACCATTTTGATTTACATGCACTCTTGTGATAGGTGTTAAGGTGTACCCTTATGTTACTAGGCTGTGAGGGGCTTTCATAATGATATTCGCAAGAGAGTAGATTCACATTCAATCCATTTAATCCATATACACAACTGAGTAAAATAGTGACTCGAGAAGGATCGCAACGTTGGGATACTTTGCATGGAACTTGACACCACATAGGAAAACTTTACATATATAGGCTCAAAAGAGTAGATTTTGTCCAATTAAATAAAAAGATTCTGGAAGAAATTCATCGGACATAATTCCTTGGTGAGAATTTAGGAAAATCGTGTGGGAAGTATCAATAGTGTTATAACTCCATTCATAAACATGCTTATAGAGCTTGATTCCATAGGAGGTTGTGAATAATAAAACTGTGATTGGGAGACTTTGTAAATAATACGTCCCATTCAAAGAGTCGATACACTGAATGTTTTGTTATTCAACACCTTGTTAAGACCACGTTTATGAGAACTCCTCAATATGGATGTACATATAAAATGAGTAGAAATTCTAATTTGACTCACTTAACGATGTTAGGTTGGTAGGGAAATAGCTTAATCGATACCCCTCGACTCCACATCTCTAACGTACGTAGGTTACATGCTGATATACCACATGATCTGATGGTGTAGAGATATCAATAAGGACAAGGACGCTCCCTTCTTAGCGATATATTTTGCCAGTCTATCCATATCTTAATACATTCTCCTAACAAGTCCTTGGGCAATCTACTTGGACTCAATGGTGGGATCAATCCCTCCCTATATACTTCAAATTCGCGGATTATTGCATCAAGGTTCCCAATCTTGAGAATAAGACTTAAAAGAGGAAATTAGTTCTCTAACTTGAGCTCTATTGCACGATTGGAGTATCAAAGAAGGGTGAAATTCCTAAATGTCTGAATAGCCTCCAACTTATAGATGTGGTCGACAACACACCGATAAGAAGGACTCTACTAGACACGGCTCCGAGACATCGTAAGACACTTTTAAAACCTTAGGCTCTGATACCAAGTTTCTCACGCCCCAAAATCCGAGGAGCGCAACCGGAACTCAACCGAGTAAACCCGACTGAGCAAGCCTGGCAGGTTGCATGCATACTACCCAACCCAACTGACAATTAATTAAGGGATGGACTTCGTTAATCAAATTTTATCAACATATAATTAATGATTTCCATTTCAGTTCATTAGCAACATCATTTTTCCACTTTAAGGGTATTACAAGTTATAAACTTATATACATCATTGCCAAATATCAATATTTCTAATTTAATTTCCAATACCCGACACTACCCATAACCTGTCTACGGAGCCTCTAAACATAACTGAAGAATAATACAGGAATGCCGGCAACAAGGCTCCGACTATACCTTACACAAAATCAAAATAAAACTCCGTACACACGCGTCCTGAGCCGCGCAGGGCCCCAAGAGGAGTGGGGCTCATCAAAAAGCTGAAGGAAGACGAATGGGGAGCTACAATCGGTGTGCTAGAGTACCTGCTGCGGATCCACCTACAATCATAACACGAATGTAGCGCCCCCGGCAAAAGGGACGTCAGTACATTTGAATTGTACTGGTATGTATAACAAACCTTACCCTGAGTAACCTCAAGCCATACACAAGTATTGAACAATAGAAGGAAGCAACAATTGAGTACACACAAGGAAGACAATCACGGCAAACAAGTTAACAAACTCTCTTTTCCCCATCATCATTTCCATATTTTCAATTTCACAATGTTCTCATATTTCATTTCAATAGTGATATCGATCACTTTTCACCCTTATTACCTCGGTCACCCTTATCACCACAACCCACACCTTATTACTTCATGTTGCGATGCGCAACCCGATCCCACCGAACAAGTCACAATTCAGAAACAACACAACCACAACAATAATTCACATAGAAAAACAACAATAATAATTCACAAGGATAACCACAACAAGTTTTAAGAACAACAACCACAATTCCTAATAACAAAAGCAAAACAACTCATAAAAGGTTTAGGTGACTATCCACACCATTTCCATTTTTTTCAATAGCCCGTTATACCATTTAGATCACAATAATAGTTTTCCACGACTATCCACAAGGGATGTTATCACAGTTATTTCAATTTCACCAATTACAATTCCTCTCTATCATATGTTCCACAGTCCTTGCCGCATAACACATTCACAATCACAACTTAGTGTATTGCCATTTACTTGTACAATCATATCGGATGTCTTAACCAACAATGCATAAGGCACAATATGTACATGAATTCACAAATAGTTCACAAAAGTAAACACATCCTGTTCACGAGAGTTTAACTTCACAACTAATTCATGGAGACATCACATACCAAGTATTTGAACACCAAACAAGGCGATTTTACAAAGGTTAAGGTTAGCCATACATACCTCAATAAAGCTTTTCCTTACTCTTTTACAATTTTTGGAACTCTTAGCACTTCGATCTATTGAGTAAGAATTACCAATCAAATCAATAATTAGAGATGAGATTGAGACTCTAGCTTGATTCAAGCATATTGACAAACCTTAGAGGTGCAATTTATATCATTTTGTACCCCTCTTTATTTCACTACCTCCCACTACTCTAAGGTTTGATATGCATGCAAGGAATCCATTGTTATACCCATGTATAACCTCACTAGTGACCCCTTATATCTGAGAATAAAACAAATAAGAGTTGGGGTGATGAAGTCTTACCTTTTGAGATGAAGGTCTAGGGATCTTCACTTGATTTTTCTTCAAGGATTTTGTCATACCTTATGGAGTAATTTGATGGGGAGACTTTCCCTCTCTAGAAACCCTCTCTCACTCTCTAGAAGTGCTCAGAAGAATTCTCAAAATAAGCTATAACACCGGATATATCGATATGGGAGTCAGGTTAAAAATTAGAAAATTGGAGCCCCGGGTCAAGTATGCGGTCGCATTTGCGATCGCAGAGTTAACATGCGGTCCACATAATGGACCGCAAAATGTTCCGCAGAAACTAAACACTCTGATTCAGTCTGCAGTAAGAACGCAGTCCGCATTCATGTTCTACAATCGCAAAGTGCACCGCAAAACTGACCCTCGCAAAAACTCAAAGGAAAATTTGCGACAACTATGCGGTCCGCATTTCGATTATGCGACCGCATTTCGACTGCATAACTGAATTCAATTTTAACCAATGTGCTGCCTCACTCTACGGCAGATATGCGGTCCGCATTTTGATTATGCGACCACATTCTGGACCGCATTTCTTGCATTTTTCTGGAAACTTATTCTTGACTTTTTAATGCATTATTCAATCCAAAAAGGTCCGCGCTTAATTTCTAACACATGTTCCTAACTTGGCACCACGGGATCCGGGTTTTTGAGTAGGGATTTCATGGGGCCTTACAATACTGGTAGGCGACCACAATTTCAAAAGCCTGATAAACTATGTGCTCGCTTCCCTCTCTTGCTTCAAGACATGGGACTGAAGAGTACCGATAGATTGATTGCTCATCTTCCCCGCGGACCACGATCTCTTGACCCTCATGATCGAACTTTACCATTTGGTGAAGGGTAGAGGGTACAGCTGCGGCCGCATGAATCCATGGCCTCCCTAGAAGAAAGTTGTAGGACGTGTCCATGTCCAGAACATGGAAAGTTATTTCAAAATCCACTGGGCCAATGGTCAAAATCAGGTCGATCTCTCCAATTGTGTCCCCTTTTATACCATCAAAAACCCGTAGACAGACATTGTTGGGTCGAATTCTTTCGATCCCAATTTCTATGCGTTGTAAAGTCAAGAGCGGGCAGATGTCTACCCTGGAACCTCCATCCACCATAACCCTTTTCATGTAGTACCCTTCGTATTTGACTGTTAGGTGTAGAGCTTTGTTATGTGCGGCCCCTTCTGGGGGCAAGTCATTCTTACTGAAGGAAATTTGGTTGATTGCAAAGAATATTTCCGCCATTCTTTGGAGCTGCTCTACAGAAGTCTCAACAGGCACATATGCTTCATTAAGAGTCTTAATCAATACCTTCTGATGTTCGTTGGAGTTCATCAATAGAGATAACAGGGAAACTTGTTCGGGAAACTTTCGAAGCTGGTCAATCAGTTTATAATCTACCGTTTTCATCTTTTGAAAGAAATTCTCTGCTTCCTCGGCACTCACAGGCTTTTTAGATGGGAAGCGTTTTCTGGTGGCACTGTTTATTTCTTCCAAATTGGCGTACTTTTCAGAAGGGTGGTTTTCTTGAATTGCTCCTGAGATTTCTTTGCCCTTATAGGTCACCACTATTTTGTTGTAATTCCAGGGTACAGCAGTAGGATCTGTCGTGGGCTTTTGTGGCATGCGTCCAATAACCACTGGCTCATTCAATCGAAGCGGTTTAATTGTCCCCCGGACCACATAGGCTCATGTTGGCACATACATTGGTGTTCCCTTTTTCACTTCAAATCTTTTTGGAGGACTCAAGGTCAACTGCTTTTCTTTGCTGCCTCGTGGGATATAGAGAACACCATCTTTTGGAGGCATTGCCTTCGTTCCTGCTTCGACTTTCATTTCTGGTTTTGACTGGGTAGCTTTGGTCTTCTTTTCCCCTTTATCTTGCTTCAGGGTGATTTTTGGCTTTCTCTTTGCATCAGCGATAGCAATTATGGCTTTCAAGGCGGGGTCAAACTCCTTGTCTTCGCAAATCATTCCGATCACTGGCCCATTATTGTGAGCGGGCAAAGGATTATTAGTCACATTTGGGACCTCCTCGTCCCTTACCACTATCTTTCTCTATTCTATCAAATCCTCCACTGCCCTTTTTAAAGTCCAACAATTGTTCGTATCGTGCCCTTCTACCCCTGAATGATAGGCACATCTGACACCCCGCTGATATGATGGTGATTCCGAGTTTTGCCCGTTTGGGGGTATGGGTTCCCGGAAACCCATTTGGACAAGCTTTGGGAATAACTCAGAATATGGTTCACCGATGGGGGTGATAGTTTATCTCCTGGGTGGTTCCCGAGGATGGAAGTTATTCTGGGGTGGTTGGGGATTATAGTGGCTTCGGTAAGGAGGTTGATTTCTTTGAAGTGGAGCTTGGTTTCGGTTGGCTTGTTGCGGTGGTTGGCCATGAGGTTTAGCATTCATGACCATGTACGGCTGTGGAGTATAGGCCATATCTTGGTGGGGGTAGTATTGATGCGGAGGTCTTTCCGTAAAAAGAGTCTTGGAGGTATGGTATTTTCTTGCATCTGACGACACCATGGACGTCTCTTCCTTCTTCTTGCCCCTTGCTATTCCTCCAAACCCACCCTGAATGGCTTGGGAGGTAGCTCTGATAGCGGATTGGCTCAGAATTCAACCATTTTTCAAACCGTTCTCAACCATTTCGCCAATCTTGATGGTTTAAGCGAATGGTCTACCCATCGCGGACATCATATTTTGGAAGTAGTCTGGTTCCTGAGCTTGGAGGAAAACCGTGACCATTTCGACCTCATCCATTGGAGGTTTTACCCTGGATGCCTGCTCGTTCCATTTAACTGCGTATTCTCGGAAGCTTTCCGTGGGTTTCTTCTTTAGGTTCGTCAATGAGTTGACGAAGTCTCTGGCAAGATCATCCCATATGTGCCAGCGGGATATATCCTGGTCTATGTATCACTCAGACGTGATACCAACCAGACTCTCTCCGAAATAGGCCATGAGGAGTTCTTCTTTTCTGCCAGCTCCTCGCAGCTGGTTGCAGTACTTCTTGAGATGAGCGATAGGATCACCGTGCCCATCATACTTCTCAAACTTTGGGGTTTTGAATCACAATGGCAAGTGCACATGGGGGAACATGCATAAATCAATATAAGACACACTTTTTCGCCCACTTAAGCCTTGTATATTCTTTAAACTTTGCTCAAGACTCCTCATTCTTTTGGACATCTCATCCTACTCGGGTGCTTTGGGAGTTTTATCTTGCCCCGGCGTAAGCTTGTCTCGCGGTGGCTGAGGATAAGCATTGGTGGTAAACTGGGTAGGTTCCAATGAGAAAGACGGTGCCTGAAATGTGAATGAAGAGGAGTCGAAGATTGGCCTGGGCAGAGCAGGTTGTGTCATGGCTGAACAAGGCGGTGCGGTGAATATGTTTGAAGCTGCACCTGTCGCCGACACCTGGGGTTAATACTCAGAAGGTGATCCGGTGAAGTGAGCTGAAATGGTAGGATTCCCGAACTGGGTAGTTGGATAACTTATGGGGACGTTGGAAGTCCCACCTGCCCTAGGAAACAGCTCAGGGAATCCAGGGATCGCAGTCGGTAGTTCTCTTCAATTGTTCCAGGCGTCCCACATTTCCATTATGCAGATACGCATAATTCTATTTTCCTCAGCAGTTGCTGACTCAGAAGTGGGGATGGCTGAGATTGAACTTTCCTCCGAAATAGGAATCATTGGTATAGGAATTTCTGAAGACATTTCAACACTTCCTTTCGACCTTGTGAAGTATGTATGAACACTTTCTCTCGACCTTGTGAAGGATGGCTGAACACTTCCTTTTGACCTCGTGAAATATGAATGTGAGGCCGGATTACCACAACACCAATCACCTTTCTATAGAACCTGGACACAGCAACAACTGGGTAATTTGAGACAAGTAACATATAGGTAATCTTACGTTGGGGTGTGATGCACCTGTACAGTTAGATGAATTTCTACAAGTTTTACAACGGTTGGATGCGTTATCCCGGCCTTTCTTTATGCTTTCCCTTATTTCCTTTTATTTTATTTCCTTTATTTAGGGTTACGGTCGAATCTGATGAAGGTTGCCTACGTATCATGACCCCGCACGAATCAGACCAAGCGTAGTTCGCCAAAAATGAATGCAAAGAATAAAGAAACAATTTTTCTGGGAATTTTCCAATTCATTAATAAAACATTTCATTACCAACTAGAAATTTTGAAAGGGCAACAAAGTACAGACGCAAATACTACTAACAAACTCTTGTACGAAAAGGAGAATGGACTCTAATAGACAACAGACTCCAGAAAAAGAAAATACAGACTCGAGCTACGAGTACATTAAAGCTTCAAATTGTGGTACCCGCGGGGCATCGTTCGGCCGCGCCGCGGGCTTGGGTGCAAGATCTCTTTCCAATTGCTCCAATTCATACATTATCCTCTTGACAAAAATCATCACTGCTGAGAAGAAGGTAGAGCGGGTCGTGTCTTCACACACTTGGCATTTCTTGATGATGGTGTGGGCGATGGTTTCAATCATGTCCCTGGTTCGACCTTTTTCTATGAGCAGACGCCTTATTTGATCATTACGGGCTTCCAAAATTTGAGAATCCTAAAGATGCTGATTCTGCATCTGCTGTATTTCTGCTTCCCTTTGGGCCAATAAGTCATAGTAGTGTCCGCTTTTGGTCTCAAAAGCTTCGGCTTGCTTGGCTACTTCAATTTCAAGGGTGGTCACCTTTCTTTTCAGATGGACAAAGATTTTTTCATAATCCCTCTTCAATTGCTGCAAGTAATGGGTGCGTTCTTCTGTTCTCTTTTGCCACTGTACCCGGAGTCCTGCTACGATATCCTCGGATTTCTTCAGCTTGTCCTGGCATTCAATGATTTTCCTTTTCAAACCCTTTATCAACCGTTCATCCGACCAACTCCTTTGTTGCTTGTCAGCATCTACCCTCATCTGTTGGATTTGTGCTCTCAGGGCTTCATTTTCTTGAGCCAGCTTCTTTTTGTCCCCCTTATTGGTTGCAGCTTGCACACTGTTCTTAAACTTAAGGTCTTGTATTTGCTTCTCCATTTTTCCCATCTTGGCCCTGTACTCATTTTCTTTAGCCAACCAGGTCCATTGTTCTCGTGATGACTCAGCGAAATCTTGGAGGTGAGGTCTTTTAGCCGGCCTCTCGGACTCAAGGTCTCTCTTGTACCAAGCGGGGTATCCTGGCAATAGTTCTCCTTTGGCCCAATCTCGTATGCAAGTGTCTGCTTTTAAGTACTGACATTCGTTCCAGATTTTGCGAACTACTGCTTCAGGGAATTGACCGTTAGGCCCAATTTCGACTACCTGTCTGCTAAGATCTTCATTCTTTGGGACTATTTGGCATCTTCCCAACTGTCTTAATACTTGGTATGGGGCATACGGTTGGATACTTTTAAGTCCCATCAGCAGAAAATGGGACCATGTGGCTAACATGTATATGATTTTGTCTACAGAAAACCACCCGAATTTCCACTCTATTTGGCGTGCGGAGACAGAACGCAGACGTGTTACCCATTCGGTGACCCCCTCTGGCAAACAAAATCCATCGACTCTTGTAGAAAACTCTTTTATACATGTCTTCTCTGACGACCCGTAGATTATGAATTGAGGGAAAAGGCACAAGTGTTCAACCATCCACATTTGCAGCAATACATTACAACCCTCGAAAAAGTCATCCCCAGCTTTACAAGCGGTAAGAACGCGGAAGATGTCGGCTATTATCATTGGTGCAAGAGTGATGTTTTCCTGAGTAAGCAAAGTATTGACGACCCCGGCTACTCGTATATCAATTTTCCCATCTTTTCTAGGGAACACCAGAAGTCCTAGAAAGGCCACCATAAACGCGAAACACCTGTGTTCCTCCATTTCAGGCGGTTTCCCTTGCTACAGATTTTGTTTTCTGGGTTATTGAATCCTCCTATATGACCATATTTGTCGTATATGAATGACAAAGCACAAAAACCGTTTGCCAAATTCGGGTTATGGACCGCTCTTCGTATCTTCAAAGAGTCTAAGAACTTGTGGATGGCAACGGCCCTTGGAGAAATCAAGTACTGCTTTCTCAATGGAACCTTGGGATCCCCGATGTATCCAGCTATCTCTTCCAATGTCGGGGTAAGCTCAAAATATGAGAAGTGAAATACATTGTGTGCCGGGTCCCAGAATGGAATCAGTGCCCTTATGATATCCCCTCTCGGATTAATTTTCAGCAACCCAGTAAGGCCTCCCAAATATGATTTGACCATGTCTTGTCCTGATTTGCCCAAGTCATCCCACCACATATGTAATTCCAATGGGATCTTGTTTATAATAGCTTCGGATAAATTCTGACTCGTGCTCATTCTGCACATTTCTTAATGTGATTTAAAAAACAAACTTTATTTGACCCAAAACAAAACTAACTTTTTTTTTACAAAAGACTCAGTTTTTCGAACGCGGCCCTTCAGCACTTCGAGGACGAAGATTTTAAGGCTGCGTGGGCTAACCGGTCAAAGCCTAAATATGACCAAAGGTAGCTGTTTATGCAAAATCAGCCTTCTGGCGTCCTTTTCGGGAACATTCGACCATTTTTGACAAAAACGACATCACCTGACTTATTTATGACAAAAGTATTAATTCGACATTTTTGGCGATTTTTGCAAAAGGGGAAAGTTGGACCCGATGAGGGTTGCCTACGTATCCCACACCCTATGAGAATCAAACTGGCGTAGTTCGGGGGATAAAACGTATACTTTGACCAAATAATTTGAAAGCAAGAAAAATGACGACTCTTTTTTTTTTTTTTGCTATTTTAAAATGATAAATTTTTTCTTTTTTTTTTTCAATTTTCTCAAAATTTTGGCAGAGTTCCGACAGTATTTGGGCATCAGTATGCTATTAACTCTCTATACTGCTATTTCTCTTTTTTTTTAAATATTTAAAATCCAGTCAGCATGCAAGTCTGAAGCAAATAAATGCATAAAACAAACAGGATGCAGCAGGATGGTCTTTTTCATTTCAGGTTACCTGTCCTAGACGGACCCAACCCCTGTGTTGAGTCCTCTAAGTCAAATGCAACGTGATGCAAATAAGCGTTCCTACTACGGATCCTGCATGAAGTCAAGTTATTCTAGGTTCAAAACCTAGGTATGTGTTCTAGACCGTGTACTCCAAGCGGACAACTCGAGTTGAGGAGAGGGCTACGTACCGGGGACCCGCGGGATCGTTCGGCTTTGTAACTTGTCTGACCTCTTTCTTATTTCAGGGTAAGTCACTAACAAAATAGGGAGTCTCAATAAGTAAGCAACATCCCCAGAGGTGAGAAGAGAAGGGTTTCTGCACAGTTTATATATACAGTCCAAATAATATCAAAGCGGTAAAACATTTAGCAGATTTAGCAGGAAAACATGTAGGAAAATCAGATAAAGTCGAATATAACAATTATACTAAGCTCGAATTCTTGAATCCTGAATCAAAATTCTGGGTTTGCGTCCCCAGCGGAGTCACCAGAGCTGTCACACCTCCTTTTTACGCACACCTACCCCGAGGGATAAATGTATAATGGAGTTTTTTCCAATTTAAAGTGACATTATTCGAAATGGGATTATTTATTCTTTTCAGAGTTGCCACTTGAGAAAGGTTTGGCTTTTGGTGTCCCAAGTTACCGGTTTATCTTGAATCCCAAATCGAGGAAATTTTCGACTTTCCAAATAAAGTCTGCGAACCAGAAATTCTAAGTAAGGAATTCTGTTGACCCGAGGGAAGGTGTTAGGCATCCCCAGATCCCGTGGTTCTAGCACGGTCGCTTAAACTGTTATAAATGGCTTAATATCTGATTATTATACATGTTATCCTATAGTGCAATTTGAAGACTATTTACCGCTTTATTATTATTATTATTTTAATAAGAATTGCGACGTCGTAAAAATACATCTCGAACCACGTCACATCAATGTACCAGTGGCTATTGACATATTTTGACTTCGTCGAGATTTGGATTTGGGTCACATAAATATGCATCTGAATTTAAGAAAATAAATTGTTAAAAGGCGCGCCTAAAGATGCTAGCGCATTTTTATTTTTGGGAAAGGCCGTGAAATTCGCTAAACGGCCCGTTCCGATATCTAAGTATTTTAATATATACATTCATGAGGGCCCGCTATTTACTTGTTTTGTTTGGCGAGGCTCGTCTCATTTTTTAGTTAAAGTCCCATTCTAAAGTGACCATGATTCTCTATTTTTATTAGTCTTTAACAGGAAAAGAAAAAAGTGCCCTAATTATTTTTATCATCGGCTTAAAATAATAATTCTAAACTAAACATGTCTTTAGGCTCAAGGACGAGCCCAAGGAATATAGATTGACATAAACAAAAGCTAGCCCAACGTAGGCCATAGCCCAGGCCCAAATGAGAGAGGAAAACAGAACTGGCTTGGGCCATGCATCACATCTCTCGCCCCAAACTTAGGAAACCAGGCTGGGTACAGCCTTGTCCTACTGAACCAAATAATATCGATAATTAATTATCTCTACAAATTAACGGCGATATTAATCAATGGAATTTCAATCTGATTACTTCATTCGGGATCAATTTAAACTTGAGCGAATATGGCAGACTTAGGCGAACTGAACATATGATTTGGACTAATTGATTGAGTTAACCTCATTAGGATTGAAAACATTTTTTCTACTTAGCCATTTTTTACTTCAATACTTTTACACTAATCCAAACTCACTAGGACACATTACAGCTAGGACCAATCCACATCTGACATTCTTAAAACTCGGTTTTACTACCACGTTTAATTACTAGAAATGAACTTGACTAAGCTGAATCAACTCTATTTCATCTAATCAGGTAATATATAAATTAACTTTTCAGTCCAATACACATTAGGCAATTTACATCAGCTAGAAAATGGTCTTAATTAAAACAAATCCTGATTTAATACAGTTCCAGCAATGTAAAACTTAAACAAACATACATCAAATGACTATCTATAACTAAGACTTCCGGAATAAGGCTTCATTTCATTCAAATCTGCAGTTACATCAATGTGAGTTCAAATCATGTACCTGGAAAAGCAAATAAAATATGAGAGAGGGAGGTGAGTCAACAGCAGCAACAAACAGCAATCACTCGACCAAAATATCAGTTAAATTCCAGCCTCAAACCTAGAATCGATACCGAGCAACTTCAGAAGGAAAAGTTCATTCGAACAATAACCAAACAGATTTGGAATCGAGATTTAAAACCAAGTTTGATTCATTTGAACTTATCAATAAAGAGCTATTGTTTCATACTTAGAGGATAGATAGAAATCAATAAAACTCTATCAAACTCAAACAATCAAAGTTTTCTTCAGCTTTTTTTTTAGAATCTCCTCAACTCTTTGTTAGATTATTTTTTTTGTTTTTCAGTGTTTGAATGTCTAGCTCTCAGCTTTTTCAGAGTATTTTCTCTGTCTCTTCTCTGTGTATTCTTCTGTCTCCTCTATGTCTAAAAAGAACTCCCCTTATATCTTTTTTCAAACTCTTTTCCTTTCCTGATTTTAGGCAACTAGTGGATACTAAATTGACTTATTTTAAGCCTTAAAATCAGAAAGTTGTCCTCCACTACTAGTTGTCTTTTTAACTTTTCACAATCCACTTAGGAATATCTCAATTAAGTCCACTAACATATTTTAAAAATCCAGCAGCCCTTAACCAATTATTCCAGTGATTTAATTCCCCAAAACACCCCTGAAAATATTGCGCTCACTACCCATCAGCTATAACCAAATTCATCTAATTAATTAGTTGAACTACAACATCTATAATCAATTCAAACTTATCAATTTAACCAGCAATTCAAGCTAGAAACTTAGACCAAATCAAAATGGCATAAAAAATGAAAACCAATGAGTCAGAATTCAATCATATTGAACTATTAAGAACAAATTTTGACTGACAAAGATACACGGGAATAATAAACTATATTCTCGATTCCAAATTAAACCTAAACTACAACGGAACAATGTACATACATTGAATGAAAACAATGAATTCATATACAATGTGATAGACAATTACAGGAGACAAACTTTGAACTATCAGTGATAGCGAACAATTACGAGAATATCTACAGTTTCATACAAAACTCACTAATACTGATTGAGTTGTATAACTCAGTAAAAACAAAGGGGAAAACAAAACCCAAAGTAAGCACAAAATGTTCGAATTTAAACAAAAAATAAGAAAGGAGTAGAGGATGAATTTACTGAACAAAAACTAATAGAAAAGAAAGATGAATAAAATTAAAACCAACTCATAAGAAACAGAACTTACTTGTCACATTTGAGCTCAGGACTCGAATTATTTGAATTCCTCTAATTTTGGTCCATTTCGACCCTATCCGTGTGTTTTTAGCAAAAACACACGAATAAAGTCCAAATAGACCCAATTCATTGGTGAGGACCCCATTTGCCTATTTTGGTTCATCTCTGATCTAATACTTGAGATGCTCAAAAAAGATTCGAGGGGAACTATTAAAGGTTTAGGGACGAAGGAGGTCAGGACGTCAACAGGTGTAAGTTTGGGGAGGTTTAGGGTTGGCGCCGCCACCAAGGAATTTTGGGGCGACGCCAGGGTTCATATGGTAAAAATTGATCTTCGACGAATCCAAGGTTGATTCGACGAAAACCAAAGGTGTCCTAGTAGTGAGGGAGGTCTAGGGGTGGCATGGTGTTGATTTGGTGGCCATCGGAAAAATTTGGGTTGGGGCCTGATTCTTTGATTGAATATTCGAAGAGCCTGGTTGGGATTCGAAGATGATGGTGTGGATATTTGGAATGGGGAGGTTGAGGTGAATAAGTGGTGTAAAAATGGGGTTGTTTGGCCGTCGACCGCTGCCGTAGGCGATTTCTGGCAGGCGGTCGACGGTGGTGTGAGGCGGAGGTTATATAGGGCGTCTCTGAGTGTTAGAGACGAAGGGTGTTCGGCTTAGGGGGCTGGGTAAGGGATTAGGATATATAGTGGGGGATGGATTTGATCTTGGCCGTTGGATCAATCACGATCAACGGCCTGGATCACTTTGTTAATGAGGAACGACGCCGTTTGGTTTTAGTTAAGGGCGGATGGGTTTGGGGAATGGGTCAAGTTGGTGAGACGGGTGTGGAGATGGGACGATGGCCATTGGATTGTGATCAAATGGACGACTGAGATGGATAGCCATCAAAACGACGTAGTATTCTACCTATACTACATCGTTTGGATGGTCTCGTGGACTGAATAATTGGACCGGGTAAAAAATGTTTTGGGCCTGGACTTTGGTCAATTTATGGAAGGCTCAGTCCGGTTTTTCTCTTTATTTTTGTTCTTTTCTATTTATTTCCTTTATAATTCCTAAATTAAAAGCAAAATTCTAGATTAAATTATAAAAATCAAAATTACTAAAAATACTAATTAACTCCTAATAATAATTATCACACAAAATTAAACACCAATTCAAAAAATAAAATCATACAATTTGGACATTTAAAGGCTAAAAATGCAAATTACATTATTTTTGTGATTTTTTTTATTTTTGTAAAACAAAACTTAATTACTCTTAATTGTGCAATTAAACCAAAAAGATGCCAATGCAACATATATATATATAAATATTTTGTATTTTATATTAATTTAAACAAATAAACATGCACAGACAAATATAAACAATAAAAGAAAAATAACACAAAAATTCACAAAAATCACACACAACACAAAACTATTTTATTTTGAATTTTGGGAGTAATTCTCATATAGGGCAAAAATCACGTGCTCACAATGGTAGAGAGACAATTTCACACAAAAGTCAAAACAATAAGGTCACACAACGCTTTTGAATTAGGAAGTGGGAATGTACAGTTAGAATTTTTCCAATCTCAAGGTATCCTTCATCAAATAACTTGTGTTTCTACTCCACAACAAAATGGTGTAGTTGAAAGGAAACACAAGCATTTGTTAGAAACTTCAAAAGCCCTGTTGTTTCAATCACACTTACCTATATCATATTGGGGAGATTGTCTTTTAACAACCACATATTTAATCAACAGATTCCCTTCAAAGGTATTAAACCTAAAAACACCTTATGAAATACTATTTAGCACCAAGCCTAACTATTGTAATTTGAGGTGCTTTGGTTGTCTATGCTTTCCCTCCACCATTTCAAACCACAGAACCAAATTTGAGCTTAGGGCATTGCCTTGTATGTTCTTAGGTTATCCCCATGGAAATAAAGGTTATAAATTACTTAATCTTCAAAGTTTGAAGACCTTTGTTTCTAGAGATGTCATTTTCCATGAAGAATTCTTTCCTTATGCTTCTTTGAAATCTGATTGTCATGATGAACTACCCCTGCCTGTTTCTTCTTCTCCTACTCCAGGTAGCCATATACCTGACTTCCATATCTCAGTATCCCCTTCAGTCACCAAAAACAATCCTCCTAATCCTTCTATCACTACTGTTCCTTCACCTAGTAGAATCTGTTCAAGGTTCAGTTTCATCTCCACATCCTTCTCCTATTTCTAGTTCACATTCCAATCCCTCTATTCCTCTATTTTCATCCCCGGGACCTGAGCCTATGATGGACACCCTTATCAGGAGATCTTCTAGACCTCATATTGCACCAACCTACCTCAAAGACTATATTTGTAATGCCATCCAACTCACAGATGTAAGTAGCTCTTGTTGTCTAGCCCCGGTCACACCCGAGTCTATCTCTTTTAATGCATTGTCTTTTTCTAATCAACATATGCTCAACACCTTGTCAAATATCCAAGAACCTATTAATTATACACAGGCAACATATCACCCTGGCTGGCAGGCTGCCATAAACAAGGAAATTGAAGCACTTGAGCTAAATAAAACATGGGATGTGGTAACATTACCAGCAGGAAGGAAGTCTTTACCATGTAAATGGGTTTACAAAGTTAAACAATTATCTGATGGTAGTATAGAAAGACTGAAAGCAAGGTTGGTGATTAGAGGTGATATTCAGAAAGAGGGAATAGATTACAATGAACCTTTTCCCCCATAGTCAAAATGACCACCATTCGATGCATTCTAGCTACAGCAGTAAAGAAAGGATGTGGACTCTACCAATTAGATGTCAATAATTCCTTTTTACATGGCGACCTAAAAGAGGAAGTGTACATGAAGTTTCCACCTGGTATTTTGCCTCCCTCTCCTAATCATATCTGTAAATTAAGGAAATCTCTCTATGGACTTCATCAGGCTTCGAGACAATGCTATGGAAGACCCACCAGTGCTCTTAATTTCAAAGGGTTCACTCATTCTCTAAATGATTATTCCTTATTTTTCAAAAAGACAGAATCTTCTATATCTATTATGGCAGTATATGTGGCGACATCGTACTAACAGGAAACAACAAAGAAGAGTTACATGCTTTAAAAGCTTTCCTCAACCAGGAATTTAAAATTAAGGATCTTGGCAACTTATATTTCTTCCTCGGCATGGAAGTAGTTCGTGAACCACAGGGTCTGACTCTTTCTCAGAGGAAATTCACCTTGGATCTTCTTCAGGAATTTGATGTTTTTAATTCTTCACCTGTCTCCTCTCCTCTGGACCCAACTGCTCGGTTGCTCGCTGATTCTGGAGAGCTTTTACCTGATCCTACTATATATCGTCATCTCCTTGGCAAGTTGAATTATCTCACACACACTCGACCCGATTTGTCTTTCACCATACAGTGTCTCAGTCATTATATGCAGGACCCGAGGAAACCACATCTTGCTGCAGACTTCGAGTCCTTTGTTATCTCTTAAAGGACCTAGGTCTTGGACTTTTCATGTCTTCTTCTTCTTCATTTCAGCTCCTAGCTTTCTGCGATTCTGATTGGGGGACTTGTCCAGACTCGAGAAAATCAGTTAGTGGGTTTTACATCTCTCTTGGTTCTTCTCCCATCTCTTGGAAATCAAAAAAACAGACCTCCATCTCTCTTAGCTCTGCCGGAGCAAAGTATCGCTCTATGTGGCGCGTAGTCGCTGAACTTACTTGGTTAGTCCGTCTATTCAATGATCTCTCTGTACCCATCTCGTTACCAGTACCTCTTTATTCTGATATCCAAGCTGCGATTCATATCGCAAAGAACCCGGTCTTTCACGAACGAACCAAGCATGTCGAAATTGACTGTCATTTTGTCCGACAACAATTCCTTGCAGGTTTGATTTCATTATCCTTTGTTCGATCTTCTTCTCAGCTAGCCGATCTCTTTACCAAATCACTCCCAGGTCCTACTCATCGTGATTTATTGTGCAAGTTGGGGGTACTTTCATCCCTCTCCTACTTGAGAGGGGGTGTTGGTATAGCTGGTATAGGGGCCAAATATATTGATGAGGATAAAGTAAATATGAAACAACTACTTGTTCTCCTCCAGATTGATTCGAACAAGTTGGAGCAGCTTTGGTCACTCTTTGTTTGTCTGTACATTGATGAAGAGGAAGGCTTAAGTTCATCAGAGACCATCGAATAGGCTTCAGCTCTTTGGGCCTTCCTCTATTTGGGCCACGCTGTGGGCTGCTGCTGCTGCTGCTGAGATACACTACAAGAGTCCTCAAAGCCTACACTCCTAGAAGCATGTAAATATATTAGATACACAGTCCTTATACAATATGTAATTAAAGGTTAACTAAATATAGTTATCCTAGAGTTTGTTATAGACTAGACTCCTTTACTCTTGTATAAATATGAACATGTACAGAACTTCAGAAATAAGAAATATACAGAAACTATTCTTCAATTCTCTCATATATAAGGGCTTAGTCCCCATTGGTAATGGTATCTGATTTTTGTTCAATATAAGCAATTATTCTTTTTACTTTATTCAATCAGTAGCATCGAAATTTTAAATTTACATGCCTACACAATCTACTTTGAATTTTTTTTCCTTGTCACTTATTCTTATTATTTGTCTTATTCTTCGAATTATTGAGAAAGTGAAGTAAATTTTAATTATCAGTAATCCGATTTCTTCTTGATATTGACTTTGACAGAAAAATCGATTTTGGGTTAAAGAAGTAGGTTACTTTTTTTTTGGGGGGGG